>CABHPP010110391.1:13191-46253 GCA_902168425.1 Peromyscus attwateri
CTTTCTTTCTTTCTTTCTTTCTTTCTTTCTTTCTTTCTTTCTTTCTTTCTTTCTTCCTTTCAAGCTGTATTTTATTAAATTTTGACACACTTTACCCTCCATAATATGGTTATCCTATCATCAAGAGTCACCTCTGATTGTTCTGTGAAGTGGATGGCTTCCATTTGGCATGTCTGACCCCAAAGGGCACCTTTAACTCTCAGGTTACCTGGGCCATAGACTACACTCTCCTTGGTATTCATGGTTTCCCAGTTCAGACAGTGAATTATCTACCCTGGGCAGAAGGATGATCATATCCACCCTCATGGATGAAGGTTTGTAGGAATATAGATATATACCTAATACCAATACATAATATATAATTTATATTGTATACATATATAATCTATACATAGAATTTAAATTATAATGTGAAATTTATACAATTCATATATATATATATATATATATATATATACATGCACACATTCACTCATATATGGAAAAACATGTAAAAAAGATTGTACATTATAACCAAGTCATGTTTTTAAATGAAGAATACATACCAATTCAAGGAAAAGAAATGAATTGGGAGAAGCATTCAGATGAAAGATATGTGAATGTCTATGTTTAAAGAGATGTGGTGGTAGTCAGTAAGACTTAAAATATGTTATCACAGAGTAAATAAGGGGTCCATATAGTTAGCCCTAGTTACTTGTTCTGATTGACTTACATTTGACATTGAGTAATACAATAAAATTCTTAGTAAGTCTACATTTTAACTTGCATGCATTATATTATGCAATGATTGATATAATATTATGTTCATACAAGATTATGTTTAAATTTTGAAAACCCTGTATTCTTCAGCATAATCACACAAACCCAAAGTGAAAGCATAATAATTTAATGAAGGGCCTTGTGGTCTTAAGAAAAAGATTGATGTTCTTGTACAAATATGGTATATTAAAAGTTGAAAGTAAAATAAAAGCAAAAATCTACATGTTTTACCACAGTGATTGAATGACTAGCTGAAATTTTACAAGGGTCCACTTTCCAAATTCAAGACATGTGATTCGTACAAGAGGAAAAGAGAATATACATGAAGCTCTTGAGAAATTTAAATCAGTAACATGAATATTAAATGTCTGTGTTAAGGAAGAATATAAATTTTCATTATGAGACAGGTGTGGGGCTAGCCATTCTTAATCACAGAAGAGTAGGGACAGATATAGGAAGATCTCCATTAATTCAAAATATCATGATCTTCGCAGAAGTTCTCAGAAAAGGCCAGATACATAATGATGTCCTGCTTATATCAAAATATAACCTGGATTTTAAGCATGGAAAATTTCAATGGCTCCAGTATAAAGAGGCTCTAATATAATTAGATGAACAAAGAACAGCCCAAAGAATCAAACCCATACTATTATTGCAAAACACATTTGCAATAGATATCAACTGGTCTTCATCTTTGCAATTCATCTCTTAAAATAAGAAGTATGTTTAGTTTTTAACTAGGTTTTGAGAAAGGTATTCCTTCTAGAATGTGACCTGTGCCTGATATGATGAAGTGAATTCTTCTCTGGCCTTATTAAGATAATATAACACTTTGGGACAAAAATGAAGCCAAACAAGGCTGCACTAGAAGCCAAGATGGAGAAGACTTCCATAGCAACCATAATCTTCCCCTTGGTGCTATGGTAGACAGGGAGGAATGTGACCCAGACACAGAAGAACACCAGCATGCTGAATGACAGGTACTTGGCTTCATTGAATGTGTCAGGCAGATTCCGGGACATGAATGCCATAGTAAAGCTCCCAAGTGCCAACGTGCAGAGGTATCCTAGGACTCCATGGAAGGCAAAAGATGAGCCCTTGTTACACACAAGGATGATATGTCCATGTTCAGCATGATAATCTTGGTCAAGGAATGGAGGAGAAGTCCCTAGCCAGATTCCACAGAAGACAAGGTGGATCAGAGTACATATGGGGATGATGAAGTTTGGAGCCTTTGATATTATTAACCACCTCACCACTCTCCCTGGAAAAGTGACTTTGAAGGCAATAACCACAGTGATAGCTTTAGCCAAAACAGTGGCGAGAGCCACAGTGAAAGCACCTCCAAATGTGATCTGCTGTAGGATACAAGTGGTAATGTTGGGATGGCCAATGAAGAACAAGGCACAGAGGAAACAGACAGTGAGTGTGATGAGCAACATGTAACTGAGGGTTCTATTATTAGCCTTGACAATTGGAGTGTCTCTGTGCTTCACAAAGAGTCCAAGAACCAGAGCTGTGAGTACAGAGAAGAACAGAGCTATGGTTGTGAGAGACATCCCCAAGTGGTCCTTATGGTCAAGAAAACTCACAGCTTTCTGGAGGCAATGTTTCTTCTCTGTGTTTGCATAATGACTTTCTGGACACTTCATGCACTGATCCACATCTGATCAAAAATGAAAGTAATTCTTAGTCCAAGCTGAAGGCATTTATTTTTTTCTAAGCCATTTCTCTGTGTGTTTTGACAGGACTGTTACCTATATTATTTTATTTTTTCTCAGGTACAAATAAATGCAGTCTCTGTGGTGAATAATTTCTTATTTATACCACTCATCTTCTTTATTAAATGTTTCATTTATTATTTATATGTGTATATAACTTGTGTAAATCCAACTAAGCTCTCTTTCCTCCTGCTCCACTCCTCACCTTCTCACACTTTTCCCTCACAACATAATGTGCTTATTATTTCTCCTTTTTAGATTTTAATATACAATGAGCCTTTTCAGTGATGCTAATATATACATGTTGTGGGGGCACTTACTTAAATATGAGTAACATTTCAGAGTCCATAATGCTAAATAAAAGTGATGTCCCTCTTTTGGTAGTATTCATCAATTTCTACTAGATTCTCATACAACTCATCTTCCTCATAGTGATATAATTCTAATACACCTTACACCTTTTATCTCTTATGAACTTTCACTGCCTTTTGTGCTATTGGTGCATCTCTTTGGAAGTCATTAGAATACTGAGTTACAATACATAAACCTACTTCATTTCTGATACCACATCATAAGTTAGATTCACGTTATAAATTGGACATATGAATACTGCAAACGAGGGAGAGAGCCCTTTGAAATTATTTTTATAAAATGGTGTTCTTAAGCATGAGTTCTTAATTTTCTTATCTTTATAAAAATACTTTGACTCTTCTCTGTTGAGGGTTTAGTGAATAGGCATTATTACATTGTTAAATGCTTGAATAGTGCACAAATAACAGTTCTTATTCCTATTGGGGAAAGGTCAGACCTATTGAAACAGTTTGAAGGTGTGAAATAAAACAGTACTGTAATATTCTGCTTTTGAGAATGTGTAAAGTTCTTGAATTTGAAGTACATGAACACTGATTTATGCATGCCAAATTTTCACTTTCATTTTTCCTGTGTATTTTAAAAAACTTATCATCAGACTTTCAATTTTATTTTGTTGATAAAATTTATTAACAGATAATCCAATTCAATTTAGTAGAATAAAACTTATTTCTATATGTTTAGTAAACATTGTTTCCTTGAGGTATTGTTACTCATTGATATACCTGTTCTCAGTACCTAATTTCAAGGTATGATGTCATGCTCTGTTATTTCCTTCTCTTTTATGTGTAGGTATTTATTTATTTTTTTGCTTTTATACTTTATACTGAATGATTGACATGTATAATTCCATCCTTTCCTAAAGGTACATAATACACGTAATAAAACTACATATATATATATATATATTATTTTAAGCTGCTGTAAACTTTTTGTATAATATTAAATCAGTATCTTAGCTTCAGGTGTCTAACATAATTGAACTACATATTTTTTCATATATATGTATTAATTAGGAACTATGCCAGACTTTGGGTAAGTGAAACATTCATATATATATATATATATATATATATATATATATATATATATGAGTATACATATGAGTTGTGTGTACATAGATGTTCAGTAAAGTGTGTTTCTTATGACTAACAGTTTGAGGGCAGAGTTTATTATATCTCAATGTGAGAAATCCATGGAAAAAGATACAGAGAGACTGTAAAATTAGAAGTCATGAAATACTGCAAGGCAAGATAAAATCCAGACACAGGAGGGCAGTTGAATATATAAATTCTGAGCACGATATTATGCATGCAACAAGTGAAAGCTCAGGCCAAACTAAATATCATCATGCATGGAATAATGGCATGTGGTCCTACCATTAACTGAGAAGCTATTTGACCTGATAGCTGTTATAACAGGAAAACTCAATCTTTTTATTTTTTATGTTTTGATTAATTTTTCTTGTAGTGGGGGATTATCTAGATTCTTTTTCCCTTATTTTATTTAAGAAATGTTTTATTCATTTTATATACTAATCACAGATACCCCTTTCATCCCTCCTTCTGCTCTCCCCCAACCCTCCCCTACAACCAACCCTCCATCCCCTCCTCTAAAAGGGCAAATGCTGTGGAATGTTCTGTATGGCAAATGTGTTGCTAATAAAACACTGATTGGCCAGTGGCTAGGCAGGAAGTATAGGCGGGACTAACAGAGAGAATAAAAAGAACAGGAAGGCGGAGGGAGTCACTGCCAGCTAGCCGCCGCCAGGACAAGCAGCATGTAAAGATTCCGGTAAGCCACGAGCCATGTGGCAAGGTATAGATTTATAGAAATGGATTAATTTAAGATATAAGGAAAGTTAGCAAGAAGCCTGCCACGGCCATACAGTTTGTAAGCAATATAAGTCTCTGTGTTTACTTGGTTGGGTCTGAGCAGCTGTGGGACTGGCAGGTGAAAGAGATTTATCCTGACTGTGGGCCAGGCAGGAAAACTCTAGCAACAAATGGAGCCAGAACATGGGGCAGGAATTTCCACCTAAAACCTGAGAAAAGATTCTAAAACAGAACTAAAAACAGCTTCCTAATTATGTCTTTCAAATGAGCGGCAGCTTGCTGGTTTGAGCTACTTGTGGGTTCCTGGTGTGTGTGCTCAACCTGCAGTATGGTGGGTATAAGGCCTCTGCAAGTGGCACATTAAGCTGCATGATGGATTTAGCCTTTACTAGTACAAAACAAAAAGAAGAGGTTTCTGAGCTAAACGTTGCTTTGATAGAAGCATAGACCCGCAAAAGCTCCCAGAGCTGGTGGTAAACATATCACCGCCATGTTGGGAAGCTGGGGTGGGCGGAGCCAGCAGCCACAACACCGTTTCAGTCTCGGAATGCTGCAGTTTAAACTAACAGGTTCACAATAAGACAGATTCAGATGGAACAAGACTTTAAATGCTTTAAAATGTGTGTAAAAAATGTACGTAGGCTTCAAAGAGAGATAAAAAGGAATATATACAGTTATATAAAGAAATAGTTTTGAAAAATGAAGTCTTTAAAGAGACAGTAAAGGTAGTATAAAATATAAGCCATGGAAAGATGGATATCACACAGAGAATCTGCATTGTGTTGTCTTTGGGATTCTTAACTGCAGAGAGATATTTGATTGTAAAGGAAGCTGAGTTAAACCAATATGTATATTTTAAAGATACCTTGACTTCAAAATTTGGATGTAAGGATATGTTGCTTTGGAAAGGAAGCTCTGATTTTGTTTCTGCAGAAAGCCAGAGGCTATGGATTTGTTCCAGATTAAAATACATCAGGTTTGACCAGCCAAGACCCCCTGAAAGGTCTCCGATGACACCATGGCCCAGACTATCCAACATTCAGAACCATTTCAAGGCAACTGGCTCAGATGATACACTCTCACGGACTATTCCATAATTCTAAAATTTTCTTTGTGTCCCCATAAGATACAGCGCCCCCCTCCAGCAGCAAGTAATAAAAGAATCTACGCCCAAATTCCCAAATTATATGTAATTTACTTTAAGGTTAAAACCTTCCTTTTTGAAAAAAAAAAAAGGGGGACGTGCTGTGGGATGTTCTGTATGGCAAATGTGTTGCTAATAAAACACTGATTGGCCAGTGGCTAGGCAGGAAGTATAGGCGGGACTAACAGAGAGAATTAAAAGAACAGGAAGGCAGAGGGAGTCACTGCCTGCCAGGACAAGCAGCATGTAAAGATTCCGGTAAGCCACGAGCCATGTGGCAAGGTATAGATTTATAGAAATGGATTAATTTAAGATATAAGGAAAGTTAGCAAGAAGCCTGCCACGGCCATACAGTTTGTAAGCAATATAAGTCTCTGTGTTTATTTGGTTGGGTCTGAGTGGCTGTGGGACTGGCAGGTGAAAGAGATTTATCCTGACTGTGGGCCAGGAAGGAAAACTCTAGCAACAGGCAAAGGCTCCTATGGGGAGTCAGCAAAAAACTGGTACATTCAGTTGAGGCAGGACCAAGTCCCTCCCTCCTGCATCAAGGCTGAGGAAGGCATTCCAGAGGCAGTGGGCTTCGGAAAGCCAGCTCACACATGAGGTATAGATCCAGATCCCCCTGCCAGGGGTTCCTAAATCAGACCCAGTTATACAACTCTCTCCCATATGCTGAGGACCCAGTCCAGTTCCATGAAGGCTCCACAGGTGTTGGTCTAAAGTTTGTGAGTTCCTACCAACTTGTTTCAGGTATCTCTTCAGATTTCCCCATTATGATCTTGACCTCCCCTGCACAAACAACCCCTCTTGGAGAGCAGTGGATGAGATATCTTGATAGAGGGAGATATTATGAGGTTAGAAAGAAACCAGGTTCTAAGAAAATTCCCAGGAATCAATGAGGATGATCGTAGATTAGACTACAACCATTAGTGGAGAAGATGCCTGAACTGGCCTGCCCCAGTAATCAGATTTGTGAATACCCTGAATGTCATCATAGAGACTTCGTCCAGTAACTGATGGAAGCAGACCCAGAGATCCACAGTCAAGCACCAGGCTGAACTCTGGGAGTACATAAAAGAGAGGGAAAACTCAGTCTTTAAGAGTGTGGCCATTGATAATTAGTCCATTCTCCACAAGGGGTCCTGCACCAAAGGGTATTGGGGTAGCAGAAACTGAATTCAATGAGTCTTCTTCTTTTTTTTTTTCAAGAGAGAGAAGTTAGATAGGAAGAAAAGTGGAAGATTTCATAGGGTATGAATATGATCAAAATACATAGTATGAAATTCTCAAAGAATAAAAATTATTAAAAAATTCAAAATTCATATAACCCTGGTCACAAATTTATTATTACATATGGAAATACTAGCTTTTAAAGATTTTTCTTCCCAGTGAAATATGCTGTGAACAGGTTCATGACCTCTTATTCAAAATGGAGATTCTATATTCCATGGCAGCTCTTAGATATTGGCACAGCTCTCCATAACAGATTATTTAAACTGCTTTGAGGATATTGTTTCACATACCATTTCTCAAAGTTGGAACAGAAAAAAAAGACATAATCATACTCACTAAGGAAATGTGAAATTTTGATTACACTGTACAGTCAAAAATTATATATTTGGGGTATCGAACACACATTTCTAATCTTCTGTTCTGTATGAAAATGCTTGCTGGGAAGAATCATTATGTCAATAACCTATCCTACAATTAGGTGAGTACGAATCACTATTGAATAACAGTTAGTAAAACATTCAACTTTGTTATTATATTACCATGTGTTAAATTACATGGGGAATAATATTGATCATTACAGAGAAAAGGTGTTTCCTGTCGCAAACAATATCTGAAGTTGATCATGAAAATAAATCAATTACAAATTTCTATGCCTATCTGCACTATTTCAAGACATGGTGATGCACATTTCATATCTTAAATAAGAGAAGGAATAAATTTGTCTGACTTCTCTTCAGATATTTTTTCACTTTTTAAGATAATGCAGAATCCTGTAGAAATGTGGAACCATTTCTGTAAGATTTATTCTTACCTGTCTCATTAGAAATCTCATTGTCTGCACAAGGAGTGCAATCATAGCAGCAAACAGCCTTGCCCTCTAGGGAAACTTTCTGGAATCCAGGCCCACAGCTCTCACTGCACACAGACTGAGGAATCTGAGAATAATGGGAGCAAAGTTAACAAATGCTAAGGGTTTATGGATTTTCAATATCATGTAATTAAATAGTAGATTTTATTTTTTTTAATGTGGAAAATTATTTTGAACATCTGTGCCCTATGCAAGGTTGGTCTGATAATTATCATAGTGCCAGACAGTTTGTAGCTTACTGAGGTAGGGACAAGTTCTATGCAGGTAGGTCAGTGAAGACATGACCTAGAAGGTCAAGTGGTCTTTCCAGATGGATTACTGAGGATATGAACTTATCAGTCACCTCATGTCTAAAGCAATAAATTTCAAAAGATAACAGCTGAAACTTCACACTTTCTTAAGTTATATTAGGTATGCCTTTATTTGCAGTAGTAGAACAGGAGAGCAACATACACACATGCACACTATAGTATTTTCCCTTTCAAGAGATAGAGGAAAGAAAATGACTATGGTCTGTAACTTTTAAGCATGAAATAAAAATGACCTACTCAATTTCAGATAGAGTAAAGAATTTCTAATGGAGGCATGTACATTGGTTTGAAGGAAAAGTAGCAATTACAGGGACAGGTATGTGACTACACATTTCCTCAGTGGTGGTGTTACCTGGAGAGTTATTGAAAAAATTAAGATTTGAAGACTTATTGGTATAATTCTTTCAGTGTTGGTTCAGTATTTTGAACATGTATGAGCCTCACCCCAATTCCAGTTTTCACTTTCTGCTTACAATTTGTGGCGTGAGAAACTTCGTTTCAGGTTCCTTCCCATCTTCCCATGGATGCCACACACTGGCATGCCTCCTGACCATAAAGGATCTGTTGTACCTCCAGAACCATAAGTCAAATAAACTCTTTTTTCCAAAAGTCGCTTTTGGTGATGGTGTTTGATCATAGCAAGAAAACATAACTTATTCAGTTTTGTGCTATGGATGTAGAAATGTTCTATATCTGAGTGTCCTGTGAGACATTATGAGGATTGTACATACCACTTCTCAGGTGTACTGCATTTGTGTAACATTAACAAAAATCTAACCCATGGATGTCTGAATATTAACAGACATTTACAGCTAAAAACTTATATTTTAATTATCAGGGGATGATAAAACACTGTCTTATAGTAGTTATTTTTTGTCTTTCTCTACTGGTAGTTACATAGTAATGGGTTTTAATATCAAATCAGGAGTTGTTATACTGGGGGATATATTTGTTGTAAAGTAACTATAATTAATTGAGATAATACATAACTCACTTCAGAATAGTTTTCTGGCCATCTTATCATCTGTTCAGACAAAGACAACTGTTGACCCTGGGGAGCATTGGGCGAAAAAAATCCGACTTTCACTTTTCGTCCAAGACTCTTTGGAAAATTCCAAAAGTTGAGAATATCATACTTATTATAATGTAAATTCTGTTTCCATTCTAATGCCATGTTGTCCCCCACATGGATATTCTTCAAGAAAGGATGAAGCTGAAAGTGAAGCAAGAATATATTTTTAAAGTAGGTCACAGATGTTGATAAAATGGGTTATGTAAGTACTCTCATTGTTCATAATCTTTGGTGTAGGACATAACGTTAATGTAGGTTTCACTATGGCTGAGCAATGGTAACCTAAGTTAATCAGATGCCATTATACTTCTGAAGGATAGTTAGCCTCAAGAAAATCTTCTAAACATACTCAGGAAAGGAATCAGTGAGAGCTGGTTGAAGTAAATCCCAATTTTTGTTAAAACAAATCTATACCCATTTACATTCAATGTGCGTCTCAAAGAACAGTGAGTAAAATGTGTGTACTGATGACTAAGTGGTAGTTAAAAGAAATCATTTATGGACTAATAACTTGGGGTGAGCTGTCATTGTTTAACTTACTAAGAGAATTCTTATTTTCTAATGTAATCAATTAACATGAGGAGATTGTGCAGCTATTTGTGACACAGAATTTATATTTAGTAAAATCATTTCCACCTTGCCACTAGTACCCTATTCCTCAGCAACATGCACACAAATATCAGCACTGACCTGGAAGATAAAATAACAAATGCTGAAATATGTAATACCTAATTTGGTGCCTCTGAAGATGCCGAAAATATCACATTGTTGATACTCTAGTACAATGGTAGGGATATTACCTGCCAAGGGTAGAACACCATTCTTTCCCCACTCCCTAATGGTTGCATTTGTATTTGCTGAAGACTCATCTCATGGAGACTGTGGGCCACAGTATAAACAGCCCTGTATGTATTGTAGCTGTCTGCATTCATTGCCATATCAAAAATGTGTCTAGGCAGTAATTCCAAGGAAGCATTGGGTTGGCAGTTCTCCAAAAGATGACAATCCAGCTCTGAAAATGAGCACTTGAAGAACAAAAACCACAATTTTGGAAGGTAATTGTCTTCTGGGTATTTATAAGGATTAATTGTTTGGATAAAATTTTTAAATTCAGCCACCTGCTCATAGTGTTGTGAAAAAATGAGACTTCCATGGAATGAATCTAGCAAGAAATAATCAGCCATATTAGTAACATCCCACTGGGAGTTCATGACCCAGACTTTTGTCATCAAAATCTGTTGCCCTAGATTTCTCATTAAACCTTGTAGTGAATCGGTGTCACCATAAATGATGATGATGTTGGCCAATGATTCCTGTACCATGCCAAGACTTTTCCAGTATTTGTGCGGAAATGAATTCCAGGTGCTTTGAATCATTTCAACAAAAGCTATGCAGATTTGATTATTCTCCATATTTTCTCTTATGTCAGATAGAAACTGAGTTCCTCTGTGGTCATCTGGGACAATAAGACCAATCCAGGTCCAACCAAAGTGAACCATTAAAGAGACCATGGCAAGAGCCAGAGATGTGCTTTTGGTGGCCATCTGATAAAGAGAGTGAAATTGATCTTCATCACTCAAGATAGCATCAAAAGGACCAACAGTAAGCTGAAGAAAAAACAAGTAGAAACAAGAGGAAGAACAATGTTATAAATCATCATCTCTGTTCTGCAGGAACTGATGGCAATGGTCAACATGAGGATGGGTTCATTCTGATTTTAAAGGCAAAGTTCTCTCACAGAATTTTTCAGAAATTTACTGGCCTATCTTCCATTTTTATTAATCTCCCTGTCCTGCATCCTTCCCTTTCTTCCTTTCCCAAATGAATGAAATTACATCTGTCTTCAATTGTCTGGGCATTTATCATCAATAGCTAAGTAATTCAAGTATCTCTCATACTTTTACATGCCTCTGAAATGTCAGCAAAGGAGATCTGGCTCTTTTCCCCATACAACTCCTCACCTGTGGAAATTTGTAGAGCTGAAGCAGTGTTGCTATATGGGTAGATCTTGTCCATAATGGTCCTGTTAGTGCAGCAGCTGACTTTCTCTCCTTTACACAGTTATAATTAGAAATGGGAATACTCAGGCCTGTGAGCCAAATAAGGGCATTGGCAAGAATGCTTTTCTCAGTGAATGGGACATTATAAAAATCAAATCCCAGAGATATGTTTGGTAAAAGATGAGGGTTCCTGTTGATCTCCTCAATGGCAAATACCAGGGCCAGAACCAACTGGTATATTTTAAAATTATACCTGCATAAATTGAAGAAAAGTACACTTGATATTATAGACCACACATAGCTGCAGGTTAATGAAATATTTTATAGTTCAAATATTAGTATTTATATAAAATCCACATTTAAAGTCTCTTAATAAATGACTGGAATTCAATTGTTTGTGTTACTTTGATATAATGATATAAGATCATGTGAGTATGACCCTTATAATTGGCTGTCCCATGACTGCTTACTAAACTTTCTATTTTATTTGGTACATTAAAATTTTGCCCATGAATGTAAAAGAAAATGACCTTACAAAGTATAGTATTTCCTGCTTTATTGTTCCTTGTGTATAACTTCCACACTTAGAGGAAAGTAAATATTCCACCATTAAGACACACAGCTTTCCAGGAAAATACCTTCATTAAAGAATACCACTGAGCCGGGCGGTGGTGGCGCACGCCTTTAATCCCAGCACTCGGGAGGCAGAGGCAGGCGGATCTCTCTGAGTTCGAGGCCAGCCTGGTCTCCCAAGCGAGTTCCAGGAAAGGCGCAAAGCTACACAGAGAAACCCTGTCTCGAAAAAAACCAAAAAAAAAAAAAAGAATACCACTGAATTATTTTGACTCATATTTGTAAATAGTTGTGATTCTTTGACAATATTATCTTTTGTGAGTTTATGCTGCTTTGGTACCATTTGTTTATGTTGTTTGTAAGTGTATGTATGCCTCTGTGAAAATGTTTGAGTTTTAAATTTTTTGATTGCAAGATAGAGGACAACCTCCACAAGTAGTTCTGTACAGTTAGAGGTGCACTCATGAATTATCTGTGGGTCTGAACTCAGGTAATTTCACTTGCACCTGCAATATTTTTACCTTCTGAGATATTCTTTATTTTAGTGTCAATGTCTGAAATTTGGAAAGATAGTTTTCATTAGAATATCATAAAATAATAACAAAAGTCCAGTGACAGGTATTGGAAACCTGTTTTTGAATTGTCATTTTTAGGAGAATCCAAGAGACTTCCTCCAAAAATAGAGGCTGTGGTCCATGCCTTTTGTGTCTCCAGAAAATGGAGGTAAGATCCTATTGCTGAAAATATCACATACTTCAGACAGTAGGTGAAAGTATCTATCTGGATTTACCAGGAATCCTCCCTACTGAGGACCAATTCCCATAGTAACAGAAGTTGTACAAGCTCACAATGAAGAAAAGCCATCAGTAGTCATCAGTAGTCCTATCCATCTGTAAGGTCAATGAGTGACAACACTAGTAAGCAGAACAAAATATTCTGACAGGTATAATCCTGACACTTGTACGTTGGATAACTGTCAGTTATGTAAATAGAGTTAAGGCATGATGGGATAGGAAGGAAGCCATGTCTTTCACTGTACCTTTACATATAGACAATTGTCCACAGCTGAAGATATGGACTCTGGAGAAGAACCTACTACTGCCAGTTTTCTAAACTATCATAATCTCTAATTATAACCTAATCTTAACCTTATATCTACAGATAAATATCGCTTTTCCCCTGTATAAAGACACTTCTTTATATGGTAGACACAGATCATTATAGGATGCCATAACTTTAAAAAAAACAATTAATATATTTACCATACAACTCCTACACTTAAAAATCAGGAAACTTTGTAGTAGAGGGATTATAAGACTGTTATGAGCCAGAGGACCAGGAGAACTGTTGCAAGATATTCTCTTCAAATTAAAAGAGACAACATGAAGAGGGGTTAAGGGAGTAATTTTGAAGGATTTGGTTGGAAGTGTCAGTTATTAATGTGACTGAGATAAATTATTTGAAAATCTCCATGTATTAATAAATATGTTTATTCAAAATATTTTATTTTGAATAGTTGTTTGTTCTTTCTGAACTTTATGGAAAGATGGTATTGCTAAAGACAATATATAGCTGAGTCATAGAACATGGAGCTATCAAGCTGATACTGGACTTCACTCTTCAACCCTGCAGGATCACTTTCACAGTTCAACTAGTGTAACAGGAGCCCAGATCTTAGTGGGCCCTCAGACTTTAGCACAACTGATTCAATCATGGAGGGTCCATTAATTCTGTAAAACTCAACAGGTAGAGAGCACCTCCTGTTGAAAATGAAAACAAAGACCTAATCCATCAAAGTTCATTGTTCTGGGAATGTCTCTAAATGTACTATCTTGCTTTTTGCTTGGGTACTTTCACTTCTGGCTAACAGGTCTGGTTAAATGAAATATGTAAACTCAGAAGCTGATTTTTGTGCTTAAGAGCTCATCTTGATAGAGTCTTAGTGATAGACTGAGATCCTGAGCACCCAGTATAGTAGTAAGCCAGCTAATAGAGACTTTCTATTGCTTTAAACTCATGTCCAAGCAGTGATCTATGGTGAATACAACATTTCCTGAGGTTTCACCAAGATGTCAGAACAAGATCATGAGACAGAAGGTGTCTCAGAGTCCCTCAAAACAAGGAAAAGTGCAGTTGTCAAGGAACACATAGGGAGTTTGCAACCAGAGTTCCATGTCCCCAGGATATCCTTCCAACAATTTCTGCCTAAGGAATCTGAGGAATCTGACACCTCCACACCAAAAGGAAACAAATTAGAAAGATTCTTGGACTGTCACACCTGCAGGTAAGTCAGATTAAGGTGCATTCTCTTTGGACACATAGGAGAGAGGTCAGAGATGGCTGCTGACCCAGTGTTCAGGAACCATGTGAGATGACACTGGATCACTCTGTTTGTTCAAGTGTGTGAATGTGTGGTGGCCAGCACTGATTGTTTTTATTGCATTTCTCTCTCTCTCTCTCTCTCTCTCTCTCTCTCTCTCTCTCTCTCTCTCTCTCTCTCTGTGTGTGTGTGTGTGTGTGTTTCTATGTGTTTCTGTTAGATTTGTTTCCCTGTATTCACTGCTGGCTTTCTCTAGTGTGACACCGTCCCCCAAAACTGGCTTAAGCCATGGGCCTCCTGCTGTTGGGGACCCAAATCTTTTTGGCTTTGCTAGGTCCCTCAGTAACACAAACAAACAAACATCTCTACCTGTCCCACTCTGGGAGCAGGAGCACTTTCTCTTTTTGTTTGTTGTTTGATTCCTGCTCAAAGTACAGACTGGTCCAGGTTTGGAGATAGCAAGGATTCAGGCCTCCCATCCATGGTCTCCTGCATCTAAGCAGATTGAACACAGGGGAGGAGAAATTGTTCCACTAGGAGAACATTCTCTCCACTCTTAATCTCCTCAAGCAGTCCTGCAAAAGGAGAAATTCCTCTGGACTAAGCCTGAAGGAAAAGAAAAATTTCTACTCATTTCTCTTCCTGATTTATATCTTCTTATTAATCAAAGATCCATACAATTTAAAAACTCTAAACCCACATGGGGTGATAATTTATCTGTTTTCCCCAATAAGGTTTATCTGAGGATCAGAGGCTAAAGGTCAGCCACTATTAGTAAAAGCAGAAGTCATGCAATGTTAGCACATGCCCTTAATCCTATCACTTAACAGGCAGAGTCTGTGTGTTCAAGACCACACTAGAGAACAGAGCCAAGCATGGTGACACAGGCCTTTAATCCCAATACCAACCATAGAGACCTGGAGGTCTGTACAGACAGGCAGTGACAAGGAAGTGAGGTAGCTGGGCTAAGAGCTTATGAGAGGGCAGAAAGCAAGGCAATAAAGGCACAGGTAGAGAGGAAGTAAGGCACTGTGAAAGCTGCGGTATGGTGAGGTAAGGTTAGCTGGTGGCAGTTCCGATCCCTCTGATCTCTGTCAGATTTTCATCCTTTTTTCTATTTTGTGTTTTTTTTTCATTTAATAAGACCACTTAGAAATTTTCTATACCCACAATTCTCCCTAAAATATTAAATAAAGGTTGAAAAACCCCTGTGATGCTGGTCAGGGGATTTTCTGCCAGAAAATACAGCATGGACAGAACAGATTCTCCATTCTGTCCAACATTGACTAAAGAGTTTTATATAACTTTTGCTGGGTAATTTTTCAATGATGACAGACAGCTTCTGAAAAGATTCCTTTTGTCTCCCAGCTGGCATCAGATATTAGGAAAAAAGTTATAAAATTTTTAATATTAAGGTATACTTAGGTTCTAGTTTCTGGAGGTAGTTTAACCTGTATTTAACAACAAGGAACTGAGTGGGAAAAGACCTTTTGCATAAACTGGAAGTCAACCCCACCTTCTCTAATGATGAGATACAGACTTACAGAAATCAAGCATAATCTTGGTGTCTTGCCTTCTACCAGAGGAAACCAACCCTACAGGACTGGCCCAACACCAAGTTGCTATAATAGTTCAACCAACTGCTTCAGCTAGCTCTGTCCAGATTAAACAATACACAATGTCCTTGGAAGCAAAAGGGAAAGTTGAAGCCCATATTGAATGGTGAGAATAGACAGGCACACTGGTATCTTGTCAGTCACCCTGCAATACTCCTCTCCTGCCTGTAAAGAAACTTAGGACATATGATTTTCCTGAGTTTTATTCCTCCAGAGAAAAAGGTGTATACTCTCTTGGTCCTGAAAGATGTATTTTTCAGCCTCATATTGGCAGAGGTGAGTCAATCCTTCTTTGCTTTTTTTTTTTTGGTTTTTCCAAGACAGGGTTTCATCGTGTAGCTTTGTGCCTTCCCTGGATCTTGCTCTGTAGACCAGGCTGGCCTCGAACTCACAGAGATCCGCCTGGCTCTGACTCCCCAGTGCTGGGATTAAAGGCATGCACCACCACCACTTGGCCCATCTTTGCTTTTAAATAGACAGACCTAGAGGGAGGTTTACAATAGGAAACTTAACTGGATCAGGATGCACCAAGGATTTAAAAACTCTCCAACCCTGGTTGAGGAGACATTAAATGCTAACCTCCTGCCCTTCCTTTAGAGGTTTCCTGGGAAAATAATTTATAAACGGGCCATTGAGGGACTGTTACTAGAGTTATAACCTTTGGGATAAAGAATGTCATTTAAAGAAGACCAAATTTGTCTAATGCTACCTCTCTTGGCTACAAGCAGAAGGGAGGGAAATGGAGACTCTCTCAGCAGGATTGCTGCCATTCTTCAGATTCCAACTCCAGAGACTAAGGGGCAGGTTCTAGAATTCCTAGGTGCAACTGAGTATGTCAGCCTCTGCACAGCAGAGTTTGTGGAAATAAGAA
Organism: Peromyscus attwateri; assembly: GCA_902168425.1. Classification (NCBI taxonomy): domain Eukaryota; kingdom Metazoa; phylum Chordata; class Mammalia; order Rodentia; family Cricetidae; genus Peromyscus; species Peromyscus attwateri. Next base: position 29,884 of record CABHPP010110391.1, read on the forward strand.
TGCATCTATGCACAAGCACATAGCAGGGGAACTAAGCTCATAATTTTTAATGAGACTAAACAAAAGACACTCAAGACTTTAAAAAGAGCTCTGAATTTACCCCCAGCCCTGGGACTTCCAGATGCCTCAAAGCCTCTTTCATCTGTCTGTCCATAACACAAAAGACAAAGGGGATTTTACCCAAACATCGAGGTCATGGAAATTCCCTGTGTCACATCTGTCCAAATGATTTGATCCTATAGTCACAAGATGGCCCACCTGTCAAAGATTTGTGGAGACAACTGCTAGCTTATTAAAAGAAAGCAAATGAGTTAATGGTGTCAGAATCTGATTTTCAGAGCATCAACTGCAGATGAGGTCTTCCTCTCACGAACGAAATAATGCCAATTGTTTAATGACTTTGTGACCCAGTGCAAGACCCTACTCCCAGCGCCACCTTGAATCCACTTTGTCATCAATCCAGCTATCCTCTTGCCTGGTGATGACCTTCAGGTGCTCATGCAAGATTGTCACCAGATGAAAGATGAAACCAGGTACATGGAAGATACAGTACTTACTTTAATTTTATTTTCCCCAACCATATACCTCATTCTAGGGAGAAGTACTGATTGATCTCAGCCAGGATCTCAGATGGGAAAAATATAGTCCACTACCATATACATGCACCATCAGTTGGTGTACTTTTACAACTGGGCATGTGAACTGTATGATCTATAGATAAAGAGGGCTTCTCAATGCTGGGAAAAAGGACATAAAATAATCTTGGACCTCACAGGGACTATGTGGCTTTCTGTAGAACTTGTGTGCTCCATGACCAGGCAGTTGAACTCACTGTCTGACAGATGACTCTAAGACCAGTTGGGCCTATTGATGCTCTAATGATACAAACCACAACCCAGTGTATCTGAGTGCTACATGGTAAAAAAAAAGACAGTTCAAAGCTATATGTTAAGGGAGGATACTGGAGGAAAAGACCATTCTTTCAAAAATAAATGCCTGCACTCTGATAACTACCCTTCACCAGAGAATCTTGCAACCTGACTGACTAGCAGCCAGAATGCTTTTTTATTCTTACAGAATTTAATAAGCAGGGATACAGTCATGATGTTCTAAAACATAGACCATATCATTATTGTTTTTAGACATGTGTGTCACTTCCTTTTGCTTATCTTTTAGTCATCATTAATACACTATGACAGAACAGTTACCATTTCCAATCATTTTCCCTCAAGTTTTTTTTTTTTTTTTGTTGTTGTTGTTTTGGTTTTTTGAGACAGGGTTTCTCTGTGTAGCTTTTCGCCTTTCCTGGATCTTGCTCTGTAGACCAGGCTGGCCTCGAACTCACAGAGATCTGCCTGCCTCTGCCTCCCGAGTGCTGGGATTAAAGGCATGTGGCACCACTGCCCATCCCTTCCCTCAAGTTTTGATATCATTAATAAACAGTTATCATTCTTACTCATTAAGCCTATAACACATTTTTAAAGAATCTAGAGGCATATGACAGCCTCTTCTCAGGCTTGTAGTTCTGATTGCTTCAAGGATGCAAGACCAAAACAAAATTCCCAAGCCATCCTGGGCATATTGACATATCCCAAGAAGTTATATTATTAACTCTTAATGGTCTGAGTGCCCAGGAACAATCATCAGACCAAAACTGTTGCAGTTATTATTCAAATTCTGGCATAATGCAATGTCCACATTTATATTTTTATAAAATTTATTTATAAGTCTAATCCTGGAATTCTGCTGTTCCTTGGTCATATGTCACTACAGTGGCTCTGCATGAGCTAAATTTTCTAAGAAAGGGAGGTCTTGATATCTCATACTTTTACCATCTTTCTACATCATTCTTCGCCCATCAGATTAAGTCTCTGTGTAGGGAAGAGTTATCTTCAGTTAATCTAACTTTGTTACTGTATTTTGTCACAAAATTGTCTGTGTATATTGTGGGAAGGGGCTTCTAATCTGATGTGTGGCCAACTCCTCTAGCACACCAAATCATGTTGACCTTTTTAAGTTTACTTTGGTTTGATTATCTTGTTCCTCAGTAAGTACAGAAACAGATGTTTCAAGAATGCCTCACAGCCTTGTTGTTGAACATTTTCCCAGGTCCCGAGTTCCTCTGGTCCCACCTGGCCCTGTGGTCCATCAGCCATTTATAAAATAATCACTCAGAGGTTTACTGTTATTTACAAACTGTACAGTCTATGGCAGGCCTCTTGTTAGCTAGCTCTTGTATCTTAAATTAACCCATAATCTATGCTTTGCCATGTGTTTTGTGGCTTTACTGGTCTGATGGCATGTTGTTCCTTGGGCGGCAGACTGGCGTCTCCCCAGAATCTGCCTTTCTCTTTCCTGTCTCTCCTTGAATTTCCCACCTGTCTCTAAGCTTCCTTGCCATAGGCCAAAGCAGCTCATTTATTAACCTGTGGGGAAAACACATATTCACACAGTGCAGAAAGACATTTCCCCTTTCCTATCTAATTAAAAAGGAAGGTTTTTAACTTTAACATAGTGAAATTATATATAACAAAACAGTTATTAAGCAAGAATTACAGTTACAATATTTAGTCTACATGATTTTGTCAAAATTAAAGAAATTATTCTATCTATCCTATATTTGTGAGTCTAAGGCTTCATATCTAATCTATCTTTTATCATAACCAAGGAAAGTTATAATTATAACTATCTAGGCTTCAACTACATCAAAGAACCCAGAAGGATATAATGTTACCTAAGTAAACAGCAAGAGTATTATAATCAACTTCCAAAAATCTAGAACAACAGAGACAGATGGCTGCCTGGACAGTCATCCAAAGTTGTTCTGCAATGTTGAGGTATCCATCTTCAGCACATAGAACTACAGTTTCTCATTCACTTTCCCCTGTGTCCTGAGGAATGTCTGACAATCTCCTTTTGGAAGCAGGAATCTGAAAACCATTTTGCCTTGTTTTGGCAAAATTTTGTGGTCATTTTTTTCATGGGTCCTGCATGTCCATTTGATGCAACATTTTGTCAAGCAGTCCAGGCAGGAACAGTTTCTTGCCCAAATGGCTAACTTTTACCATAAGGAAAGCAAACTCCATATGGAGTTTCTTTGATGCCAATCATCTTCTTTGAAGTAAATCAGTGTTGCCAGGAGCAGACTTGTCTCACTGTCCTTTAAGTATAAGTTTTTAAAACATTTTAAATGACATATTCTGTAGGTCTTTGAAGTGTTTGAAGATTACCTACCTAAATGAAATATATCCATGTATAGCTAGAAAACTTAACTAATATGACTATAAGTTTGATTGTCATAGATGACTAACTATTAATCTATGTAGCTGGAGTTTTCAATAGTCCCACCCAGGCTACAAATCAGTACTTTTTAATTATACATTACAGTTTCAAATGAGCTGCACAAACATAATACATTAAACAAGGGTAGAAATATACATATAATATAACAAAATTATCTTTAAATTTGTATCAATAAACTAAAATCGATAGCAATGTAAAACATTTTAAACAAGTAGTTGCTGTTTAAAATTAGATTCAATAATATACCCTTTATCCTATCATATCTGTATCCTACATTTCTATATCATAGCCCCTTTCTTCTTTTAGAAAGAGATTGACTATGACCAATAACAATTTGTAACCAACCTCTAAACAAGGTCAAATATCCATAATCTATTTTCTGGGAATGTGGGAGTAGTTTTCTAGGCTACTTCCTGCTGATTGTGGGCACTGGTAATCTTATAGGGATCCTGAGGAAATTAAGAATTATAATTAAATCTTGGCTGTGGTAATCTCTGAGGATGGATCATCTCATCGAGTTGCTTTGAAGCTGATTTTAGATGTTGGAATATCTGGGCCATGGGTGTTATTGGAAACTTTTCAGGAGGTCTTGGTTGATCAAACCATATTAGCCTGGAAGCAATCCACAGGTTCTCATCTTCTGTGGAAACAAAAGCAGAACCTATTTTCCAAAGCAACATATCCTTAGACACAAATTTTGAAGTCAAGATACAATTAAAATATATGTCTATTAGTTTAACTCAGCAGCCTTTATAATCAAATGTCTTTTGGCAGTTAAAAATCCCAAAGACAATATAATCTAGACTCTCTGTGTGATTTTCATCTTTACATGGCTTATTTTTTATATTACTTTCATTGTCTCTTTAAAGACTTTATTTTTTTAAAATATTTATTACTTTATATAACAGTTTATCCCCTTTTTCCTCTCTCTTCCAAGCCTCTATACATTTTTACACATAATGTAAATCATTTGGAGGTTTATACCATCTGAATCTGTCTTTTGTGTACCTATAATTCTTTTTTGATCATTGCAAACTACAGCAGGGCTAAGACTGAAGCTGCAGCCCTGGCTGCTGACTCCACCCACTTCAGCTTCCCACCATGGTGGTGATACCCAGGAGAGTCATGATTATCCCACCAACACTGGAGTCCATGCTGCCATCAGACAGCATGCAGCTGGCCCATAAACCCTTTTTGTCTGTATGAGTAAAGGCTAAATCCACCATACAATATTCTGCACATCTTGAAGACATCTCTGTGTACCGAAGCAGAAGTCTGATATGCTACACTCAAGCTCAAATGCTGTGGTATCTCACTGCCCATGTCTTACATCTATGGCATGAGACATGAAACAGGTAGGTGTTTTTGGATTTGTTTTAGAATCTCTTTATAAGTTCTCTCAGGTTTTAGGTGCAAACTCAAGTCAACACATTATGCAGCCAAATGGAGCCAGAAGGATTTCTCAGGTCCTGCCTGGCCCAAGAATCCCGTGGCCACTTATAAAATAATCCATTAGAGGCCTAACATTATTTACAAACTGTAAAGCCTAGCACAGGCCTCCTGTTAGCTAGCTTGTATATCTTAAATTAACCCATTTATATTAATCTATGTTTTGCCACATGTTCCATGGCTTTACCAGTCTGCAGGCATATTGCCCCTTGGGGGGCAGGCTGGCATCTTCCCAGACTCTGATTTTATCTTTCCTGTCTCTTTCCTTGGATTTCCCACTTGCCTCTAACCTGCCTTGCCGTAGACCAAAGCAGCTCATTTATTAACCGATGGGAACAATATATATTCAGAGTGTACAGAAAGATATCCCCCAGCATAACATCATAAAGAGATCTCTGGCTTCTTTATATGTGTCATCACTTCCAAGGTGTAATAAAGACCTTCAAGTAGATAGGGATATCTTCCTAGAAGGGGCTAGTAGTATGTTCAGGACTGTCCCAGGGAATCCTAGAAGCACCATTCCTGGGACAAGGCATAAATGATTCAAAATAAATTTCCAATCAATCTAATATCTCAAAATTGTACAAGTGTTAAATGTGACCCAAGTATGCAACAGGTAGAGATGAAAATCAAAGGTAGTATGGTGGTCATTATGGAGCTCAGCTTTGCTGGATCTCTGTCAATCAGCTGTTCTGGCTATATGACTTTTGTTCTTTCCATCAGATATGGCTGTGGCAGACTTCAACCAAGATCTGGCCTACTGTGGGAGGATAAAAATACTTGCTACTTTCTTAAAGTTATTTTCTTTGGATGGGTAGAAGTTTTCCCAAGTAGACTGAAAGTGTTTAAGTGGTACCTGAAAAACTCATGCAAAAAGGGGTGCCCTTATTTGTCCTCTTTCTAGCAAAATGATTCAACAGTAGCCTAATTTTCATAGCCAAAACCTTCTCTATTAGTAACTCTAACTTTAGACATAGAGTGAAAACTTCATTGTACATGTAAACCTCAGAGTTCTTGGCTGATAGAAAGAATGAAGAGGAGATCAATGGAAACTCTAGCAAAATTCTCATTAGAGTACAGAGAAAGATGGATAGGCCTACTTCCTTTACTTTGCCTCAGTTCCCTGAACCCCACATATTGAGTGATTAACCCCCTATTAAATTATATTTGGAAGAACTCCCTATCTACTTTCTAGCCTCAGAGACCAGCTGTTGAAAAAACTGTCGAACCATGCCTTTTTCAACCAAATACCCTCCAGTTTTCTGTACATGCTATTCAATGAACTATCTGAGAGACCCAGGCAATCCCTGAGTCAGCCAGCAATTTCCCCATGTTTAAGTCCAGGGATATCCTCTGTGTCAAGTGAGTAGCCAAAGGGACACTGGAACTAACATGGAAAGGGCCCTACAATGTGTTTCTCTCGACTCCTATGGTGGTGCAGGTAGGTCTTCTTACACTATAGAGGCACACCCCAGATAAAAAGAGGAAGCCACAGATGGTTTTCTTAAATGGACTGTCTCTGGACTATAGACCCAGTGCTACTAAGGTTCCATTGGACTCAGCCTCCTCCAATCCCTGCCCCTGTACCTCTTACTGAGTCTTGTGTTTTAAACTATGGGTATAAACACAAGGTCAAGAACCTCACCTCACCATTATCAGGTCTGGACTTGAAAATGAGGAAGACTAATACTCAGAAGGTATTAGCTATTGTAACTACAGACCATCAGCCTATATCCCATCTTGGCCTTTTCTTGTTGATGCCTACTTTAAGTATTTGGTTGTATTGGAGAATGGAAGGATGCTGGACTTTGTCTTTTTAGACAGAAATAGTTTATGATTTCATGGACACCCTGTGGCCTGATCCCCTAGCTGCCAGAAAAATGAGAGTTTCCTTTGTAAAACGAGATTCCTAAAAATATTGTTTTAAAAAGATTTTGGACTTTGGGAAATAGGAATAACCTAAGTAGTCAGACTCTATGCTGAGGGAAGGGACCCTTGGGATAGAGTTAATCATTCCCAGGGAAAAATCAGCCAGGATTGTTGGTTATACTTAGACGCATGGCCTGCATAACACATAGGGATATGCACTAAACCGACTGTCAGCTTATTTACTGACAATACTTATAGTGACTGTGGACAGCCTTAATCAACATTAGGATACTTACAAGGGGCAAAATGTCTAATATCTGAAATATTAATAATTTAATCTATACACTTTCCCTTATTCTGATAGCTGCTATTCAACCTAATGGGTTAGTTCATGTATAAAAGCAATATTACTCAGCCTCTGAGAACACTTGGTGGACATGTACTAATGGTTTGACTAAATGGATCTTCTAATGCTTTGAAAACTAAGTAGGTAGGTTGATAAAGACTTAGAGGCATTAAAAGCTCCTGGTTCTGAATTAAAATAAGCAGATTCCTTTGCAGAAATTGCTCTACAAAATTGGAGAGCATAGAGTATTCATAAAATAAAAGAAAGTATGTATGGTTTTTGGAAAAACCTGTTGTCTCTTTGGTAACTGATCAGGAATAATTAGAAATAATCTTGTCATGGTTGGGAATAATTGGTCCCCTTGCCTAGTTACACTATATCAGCACGGCTGGGCCTATAATTCTCATTCTGGTTGGAATAAGTATGGGGCCTGCATCATAATCTAAAATAGTTCATGATTTGATATATTCACTAAGCCCAGTGGTGAATATAACAGTGCTCCAGACTTTCCTAAGCCTCTAGACCTTAGCACAACTGACTGCACAGTGGGAGTGCCATTCAGTTTGTGAAGCTCAACAAATAGACAGCACCACCTGACAAAAATGCAAGTAAAGATTTAATCCATCAATGCACATATTTCTCAGAAAGTGTCTAAGTGTAGTAAACTTGCTTTGGCTTCTGTATTTCCACTTCTGGAGAATTATTCTTGTTTTCTGATGTATGTTAACACAGAACACTTTTTTTTTGTACTTAAGACTCATCCTGATAAAGTCTCCATGCTACACTGGGATCCAGATCACCCTGTATATTTTCAGGCTGGATATAAAATCCTTTCTGCTGCCTTAAACCATATTTGAGCAGTCTTCTCTGGTGAATACCAGAAGGAAAAAAATAGTCAATATCATCTGGTTAAGATCCCCGCAAGACGCAAAAACAACTGATCTAAGGAGACATGCCCTTTGATGCAATAGCAAAAGAAATGGTACATGAGTATTGAAATAATATTCTGTTTGGATATAGGGCCCATTCTATGAGAAGAAACTCATTGATAACATATTTATTTGGAATATGAAAGACTGACTAGTGAGGTCCTAGGCCTAAGGAGACACTACAATAGTATTATTCTTCTAAATGGACTTAGGATTAAGATGATTTCTAATAAATTATTTCTCAAACCATAGATCAGAGCATTGATTCACCCTTGTAAGAGAAACTTTTCCTGGCAGATATAAATTAACAGAGACCTTCAAGTGGTCATTTTGGAGATAATGAGGCACTGGACAATGCTCAGCTGCAGATGGTGCATACATATCGTACTCAGCCACAGAAATATCTGTGATTGTACAAAGGTTATAGATAATTACAATAAAATCATTTTTCATAAAGAACAGAGCAATTGTGCATATGAGTGCATAGCTATTGTGACACCACATGTGGAAAAACTCATGCTAGAAAAAAAAGCATGGAGAAGAGAGTTAAGTATGGAATCTCACTATGAGCCATGGTTAGTTTTATTTTGATAGTTTTCTTATAGTCAGTTATTATCAAAGCTTTAATTTCCACTAGGTTTACCACAGTCTAGAGAATGCTCCAATTTTATGAGTAATTCAACAACATAAACAGGCCTCTTTGGGGAAAAAAGAAGAAATTTCAAACTTGGGTGAATAGGAAGGTTAGCATGGTTAAGTACATACTGAAGGAGTCAGGGGAGGAGTGAATCCTTGAATTGACATCATTCCCAATAATTTATTTGTCAAAATAAATCAGACCATTGATCCACTCTTGTCAAAGAATCTTCTCCTAGTAGATGTAAATTAGCAGAGATTTTCAACTGGTCATTTTAGAGAAATAAGGCAGTGGAGAGTGCTCAGCTCCAGATGGGGCATATGTATCAAACTCAGCCAAAGAAATCTCTGTGATCTTCAAGATGTTGTAGATAAGTAAAAGAAAGTCATTTTCCACAAAGAACAGAGCAATTGTGCATATGAATGCACAGCTATTGTGACACCAGATCTGCAAATCTCATGCTTGAAAAAAAAAATCCCAAGCCAGGAGAAGCAAGTTAAGTGTGAAATCTCACCATTAGCTATGGAGATTTCACATTTGATAGGTTTTGTAACAGTCAGTTACTATCAAAGCTTTGAACTCCAGTAGGTTTATCACAGTCCAGAGAAGGCTCTAGTTTTATGAGTAATACAACATGAACAGGACTCTTCATGGAATAAAGAAGAAGTGTCAAATTGGGTGAACAGGAGGGTTAGTATGGAGGAGCACATACGGAAGGAGTTAGGGGAGGAGTGAATGTAATCAAAACACACTGTACTTAGTTCTCAATTAATTCATGAAAGCATTTAAAAACCAACAAGAAAGCAGCCAGACACACCAAAATGATAAAAAAAAAGAACTGCGTATACTGGAAGGGAAATGGGCACAAAAGTCCTTCATAGTGGAAACTAACAAAAAATAGTGCAAACAAAGTTTTCTTTCCTACCAGAATGTATTTTAATATGTATATATATGTACACACACACACACACACACACACACACACACACACACGTGTGTAGACTTATGAGCACATTATATTCATAATCCCTGTTACATTTTCCATGAAAAGACCGCAGAGGTGCTCAAAGCCTCCAAACACTAAGCAATGATAAGGGGATGAAAACTTTAATCATCTAATCTGATCAGTATGCATGGGATCTCGGGTTTTTTCCATCAAAAATTATGTCCAGTTCATATATGATACTAAAATGTGGGGATTTTTTTGCAGTTTGAAAGCTTTATTATTAGATTTTTAAAAATGAAAAAAACACCAAGATAGGTCTGGAGCACATAATACCACTTTCTTGGAAGAGGACAATGGGAGAGAGAAGAAAGACAGCCATGCTTAAGTACTTGAGTTCAGCAAACATGGAGGTCAGACACAGATGGAGAAGCCACATTGCAGGGAAAATGGCTTCAAAGAAAGAGAAAGGGAGCCCAAGATATCACAGAAGCATAGTGAGGATCTGCCCAGAACCCAAAAGAAAGAAATACAAAGAAAAAAATGAAATTAGAATTTTCTGAATGAGCACTCAGCTGTGATCAGAACCAAGGAAACTTATGACATACTCAAGTACATAAATGTTGTGATCTGAATATTCACTATCATTAAACACAAGAAAGCTATCTCCTATGTACTAGTTAAATTTGATTTTGGATTTTAATATATTTCATTCACATTAATTTTTAAAACTTTTGACTAACATGAAAAACTTAAGAATTGGCAAAAATGGTAAGAGATAAAAATACAAGATTCTGTCTCTTCATAAATGTATTTTAGTAACCTATGATGTACAATATTGTCACTGGATGATAACTGTAGAAGATGGACAGACATATTGAATGGTTTAGAAATCTGCAAATGTGCTGTAGGAATTATTGTCCCTGCATTGCCTAATTTCCACTGGAAATCAGAGATGTCATTATTTATTTATTCAATTACATTAGATATGAGAGTGACATTGGATAATTTAATATTTATTAATCTTATTAGACACAATCAGTCTGAAATGGTCTGAATTATTACTGAATGTGAATACAGTGATAGACTCATATATTTCTGCAAGTGACACATTGAGGTAAATATTAAAAGAATTCCCATAGTGCTAACAATGACAGCCATCAGTACTCACTTCTGCAAGACCCCAAAAAACATTCTTACACCAGCTAGGCTGATGTGTATCTGATTAGCTGTATGTGTGTTTCTTGCTGTGTTGTAAAATACCATGGCAGATTACACATTCTTTGTAAAACACCCTAAGAACAGGGGAGATAGCAAATAAGATCTCCATGCTAATGAAAAGTACAAAGTGAGGATAAAAAAAGCACAGTGGCTACAACAGAATGGACACCACAGAAAGGCTTTCTAATAAATAAATGCAGTTCACATAGACCTTCATACAAGGATGTAGAGAACATTAAAAGTTCATTGTGCCCATATGAAGAGAAAAGGCCACAGAGCTTCAAGGCATGGAAAAAAGAGATTACTTATGAGGCCACAGGCAGCAATGGAGGGAAGAGCTCAGAGTCATGATATAGATAGGCATCAAGACATTTTCACTGCTAATACACAAAAGGAAGACAGATTGGGGGGAAACATGCAAGATGACTTTGTCTGAGTTACGCTACAGAAAATTGATAGTTATATCTCTTTATTGCCTTTTTCAATTCCCCAAAAATACAATGTACATATAGTTATGTGCATGTGGTGTTACTCTTAACTATTTGTCTTGAAAGATAATAATAGCATTTATTGCTAACCCTAACCCTAACCCTAACCCTAACCCTAACCCTAACCCTAACCCTAACCCTGATGGCCAAACACCCTAATTGTCGTGCTAGAAACCCCATCCAATGACTGAGGGATCTGGAAGCAGAGATTCATGGCTAGGCCCTGGGTGGAGCTCCAGGAGTCCAATTAGCGAGAAAGAAGAGGGTCTATATGAGTGAGAATTGTTGAGACCAAGGTTGGATAAAGCACAGGGACAAATAGCCAAATGAATGGAAACACATGAACTATGAACCAATGGCTGAGGGGCCCCCAACTGGATCAGGCCCTCTGAATGGGTGAGACAGTTGATTGGCTTGATCTGTTTGGGAGGCATCCAGGCAGTGGGACTGGGTCCTGTGCTCATTGCATGAGTTGGCTGTTTGAAACCTGGGGTTTATGCAGGGTCGCTTGGCTCTGCCTGGGTGGAGGAGACTGGCCCTGCCTGGACTGAGTCTACCAGGTTGATCTCAGTCCTGGGGGGAGGCTTTGCCCTGGAGGAGGTGGGAATGGAGGGTGGGCTGGGGGGAAGGGGAGAGGGGCAGGAAAAAATAGTAAAAAATAAAAAAATTTAAAATTAAAAAAAGAAATAAAAAAAGCTATTAGTAAAAATCAATGTCAATAAATCTTTGTCATTCCAAGTTAGGGTATTTGTTTGAAAATTTTGACATTTTATAATTAAAGTCTTATCCTGAAAGTTTCATGAATATGACTGTATAAACATCATATGAATTAAGAAGACAATAATAGATATACCAAAGTGGTTGGGAGAAAGATCATAGGGTCTTATTTCTATACAAAGAACTAGAGGAGTCGGGCACTGGTGGTGCTCACCTTTAATCCCAGCACTCGGGAGGCAGAGTCAGCCGGATCTCTGTGAGATCAAGGCCAGCCTGGTCTACAAAGTGAGTTCCAGGAAAGGTGCAAAACTACACAGAGAAACTCTGTCTCAAAAAACCAAAACCAAAAAAAACAAAAACAAACAAACAAACAAAAAAACAGAAACAAAAACAAAAAAGAACTAGAGGAAACTAAGGAATGTCAAAAGTCAGAGAAATAGTCTTCTACAGGGAAAAGCAAAGCCATTGAATATCCAATAGCAAAAGGTCATCCTCAAAACTATGCATAGGAGTACATTTATGTATACTGATCTGCTTGTAGTTAGGAATGTGTATATATATGTACACACATATGTTTATGTATTAATAATTTTTTAAACAGTCCATAAGTTTGGAAGGGAGGAAGAAGAGTTATGTGACAAAGTTTGGAGATTATAAAGGAAAAGAGAAATATTCCAATTTCAAAAATAAATGAAGAAATAAAAAAAATTAAAACAAGTATCCCACTGCAAAGAACTTTAGAATAAGCTGCAAGGAAATGCTTTTCCATTTTGATATGTGAAACTGCTTCCAAAAGTGTATATATTTATAGTAGAAGAGAAAAACTCCTACCATCCAAATTGTAAAAGATAATATTCATATGATACATGGATTTTTGTCACATTATTAACATAAGAAATGTTTGGAAATATGGGGTGATCTACTTTGAAATATCTAGTCAACCACAATTTAACGTCAATGGGATGGACATGTTCTTCACCACATACACTTCTAGAGACAGTACCAATTTCAATTTGGAAGGTTAACAGGCACCTTGTATAACAGGATTGGTCATATGGAAAAAAATAAGGTTCACCTAGGGCAAAAACCTAGCACTGAGTATGGGATGAGTTTGATGTCAACACACACCTGGTGTGAGGTTAAGTTGTCTTTCCACAGACGATCTCTCACCTGCATGTGAGAGCTGAGGCATGAGTGTGCATGGACACAAACAAAAATTATGGTAAAAATGCCTTGAAAACTCTGTATCATATACAGTCCAATTGACTAATTCATGGTGCCCCAAAAGATAACTTACATTAATCTAGAAATTGATATATAATTTTATGTTTGTATATCATATCATCTGAATAGTTATAATAGTCCTAAAGTAAAATCTGTTTAAAAATTTAGACCACACAAAAACCAATGTAGTGAAGCAAAATTCCTGCCCATAGCTAATAAGTTTTGTAATCTTGATAATTAAGATGACCATTTCTAGGCATGTAAAAATTCTATGCATGAAAAGAGACAAAGAAACTTAGAGAGCAGACATATTCCCTCTTTGAAAATATATATGCACTTTCACAGTTTAATAAAGGATGTAATCAGAAGCCTTACAAAATAATTTTAGCTTTGAGATACATACACTTCTTGTTCCCCAACTTGTATGAAAAAATTAGGAAAGGTATTGTACAATGGAAGATTTTGAGGGAGGAATGGAAAGGGAGAAACACACACATATTAATCTTTGGAGTAACAAAAGTATTTCCCTACCACAAACTTAATTTTACTTCTGACTTAAAAAGAAACAACCCTACGTGGCCACAATCTTGTCATTGTGTCTTATGACCACATCCATGAAAATGAGATTAAAAAATTATTTGAAATGCATGGGAAGACATGTAAAAGAGGAAATTTGTTTGTTATTAAAATATTAGTAAATAATTAATTTAACTAAAAACTTTGAAGACAGGCAGAACTGTTTTGGGAACAAGGAACTATTGCCAACTTCTAAATCTGACACCCTTACTCCTAACTCAGTGGTATCTAACAGATGCAAAGTTATTACTCTACCATCTCATCCCTCCATAGAAACAACTTTTGGTGGCATCACCTCTTTTCACAGCATTACATACAGACTTCTAGACTGCCCTGAAGAGCCGGGTAAACTTTGATAAAATCATCCTCCCTCTGAAAGACCTAACAAGAGAAACATTGGCTGTAAAGGCATGACCAAGGAAGATCACAAGATTACAATAGTCATATTTGGAAACAAAAATCAATAAACAAAAAGCAACCTTATTGTATCATCTTAGAGAATAGAAAATAAATGAAGAATAACATACAATAAAATAAAAAATTTCAGATTGGATGAGGGTTTTCATGATAAAAATAAGCATAGAAGCTTGAATACATATATCACTTGGGTCATTTGTAACATGAAATCTGAAACAGGATAAATGAACAACAACACTTACTGTATATGAAGGTCGGTATAAATGTATGGCAGATTAGGATGTGGAACTTTGCTGCCTGTGTAGAAAGTATGAACTGGGAAAAATACACCAATGACCACATCTCCTTCATGGTGAAAATCTTCTTTGATTCTGAAATAACACTCAGAGGAGCTATAAGCATATGCATGACTGTGATTAAACAAGATCCTGATAATAATAACCAGAAGAAAACATCCCACCAACATACATGCCTGCTCAGACATAAGTCTGATGGATCCAGATCTCACAGTATCCAGCAGGTTTATACTTAGCTCAAGTGTTTGTGACCATATACAATTATAACTTTGTTGATGGGTGAGGTTGTCACAGTAACCCAGAGAGCTGTCACACTCTGAGCACTTCTTTATACCTCCTCCACTGCCACTGAGAATTCTGGAACTCTTTCTTCCCTTGGGCTATGCATCTGAGGTCCTGTATTCAGGTGAAAAACAAGCTGGAAAATATGTTTATAGATTTTCTTCTCTACCCGTAGGCACCATGATTTCAGCTAAAACAACAGGCAGCAAGAGCTCAGGGATGAACTCCTCTTTGGTTAATTTGGTTATAAGAATGAAGCAACAGACTTTTCATATGAAAACAACTGAGATTGGTGCAAATAGGTGACATCAGATGATGACATTCCCAAGTGTAGTGGGAAAGAGAAAGGGCCAAAATCCCATGAGGGATGAAACCCACCAAAATGATTGAGACATCATGATTTTCCAAACCAAAGAAAATCAGTGGATTCTACCTTGCTTAGCGTCTGTGTCTCAGAGATTCTTTGCTTCTATGATACATCTATATATGCATATTAATATAATGTCCACATCCAGTATAATCCATTTATTTCTCACTTTAATTAATGGTCATGCTGAGTTATTCAGTTCCAAATGGGCCAACTAACTGAGAAATGAAGTTTCCTGTTTAGACTCTATGCTTTGAGTTACTGCAACTCTGTTGTCCTAGTTAATCCTCAGTAATAATTGAGTAGATGTGTTGTTCTAATCCATACCTGTATCTAGTGCAATGAGTTTACCAGCTACTTACCCTGTTCTGGGAACATGATGATGATAGGAAATCCTTCTTTTTTCTCTATAAAACATAATAATTTAATAGTCTCTAAATGTACATTTCACCTAACACACCAAAGGAAGCTGTGATGAGCAGCATTCTATTTCCTAGTTCACAAGACAAGGTAACACAGTGAAAGTCTTTAGTATTATTTTACATCAATGAGTGGATGCTCTAACACTTTAATAAGTTCCCTAAAGAAAGGAGGGAATAGTGGAGTGAGTAAAAACCCACAGACATTTGTCTGAGGATTGATTAACATTATTATTTCTTTTTCATTCATGTGCATTAGAAGGCAAACAGAAACATCTCAAATAGTTCAGGTGGCAGTGAAATTAGTAAATCCCTCCATCACTTATGCTTCACATCAGGAACGTAGAAAGCAGGAGGAACTGAGTTAACCAAACAGGATAGCTAGATGCTGTGTAAATGTCTTCTAAGGGATTGCTATTTATGCACAACACTATTTGGACTTTGTCACTTAGATCCTATGATATGTTGGTTTTTGTTTTAGCATATTATATCTTATTTTATATTTTGTTGTTATCTCTTAGAAGCTCATTCTTTTTAAATGAGAGACAGAAATCAAGTGGAATTCTATATGATGGAAGAGTGGGAGGGACTGGTATGAGTAGAGGGAAGGAAAATTGATCAGGATATATTGAATGAGAAAAGAATCTGTTTTTAATAAAAGAAAGAAAATTAAAAAGAAGAAAGCAAAATGCTTTCACATTAATGAACTAGATACTTATTCTTGTTATAAGTTTGCTTATCCAGAGCATAATGTACATGTCAAAACTAAGATTGAGTGCCTTAATGAGTATCTTACACACCATCATGGTATTTCAGACAGATTTGTTTCTTTGTGTGTATATTTTATGTGTGTGTGTGTGTGTGTGTGTGTGTGTGTGTGTGTGTGT
>CABHPP010110392.1:0-21491 GCA_902168425.1 Peromyscus attwateri
AGAGAATCATCAGGTCATTCTTCAAAAACCTGTACTCCACAAAATTGGAAAGGTTAAAAGAAATGGACAAATTTCTGGATAGGTGCTATATGCCTAAGTTAAATCAAGACCAGATAAACTATTTAAATGGACCAATAACCCCCAAGGAAATAGAAACCGTCATTAAAAGTCTTACAACCAAAAAAAGCCCAGGACCAGATGGTCTCGATGCAGAATTCTACCAGATCTTCAAAGAAGAGTTAATACCAATACTCGTTAAATTGTTCCACATAACAGAAACAGAAGGAACATTACCAAACTCCTTCTATGAGGCTACAGTTATTCTTATTCCCAAGCCAAACAAAGATGCAACAAAGAAAGAGAATTACAGACCAATCTCCTTTGCAAACATTGATGCAAAAATACTCAATAAAATATTGACAAACAGACTTCAAGAACACATAAAAACAATTATCCACCATGATCAAGTAGACTTCATCCCAGAGATGCAAGGTTAGTTCAACATATGAAAGTCTGTCAATGAGGTACACCATATAAACAAACTCAAAGAAAAAAAAACCACATGATCATCTCACTAGATGCAGAAAAGGCATTTGACAAAAGCCAACACCCCTTCATGATAAAGATCTGGGAGAGATCAGGAATACAGGGAACATACCTAAACATAATAAAAGCAATTTACAGCGAGCCAATAGCCGACATCAAATTAAGTGGAGAGAAACTCAAAGCGATTCCACTAAAATCAGGAACAAGACAAGGCTGTCTGCTCTCACCATATTTATTCAGTATAGTACTTGAAGTTCTAGCTAGAGCAATATGACAACAAAGGGAGATCAAGGGATTATAATTTGGAAAAGAAGCCAAACTTTCACTATTTGCAGATGACATGATAGTATACATAAGTGACCCCAAAGATTTGAACAAGGAACTCTTACAGCTGATAAACACCTTCAGTATTGTGGCAGGATACAAGAGTAACTCAAAAAAATCAGTTGCCCTCCTAGATACAAATGACAAATGAGCTGAGAAAGAAACCAGAGAAACATCATCCTTTACAATAGCCACAAATAATATAAAATACCTTGGGGTAACTCTAACTAAGCAAGCAATGGACCTGTATGACAAGAACTTTAAGTCCCTGAAGAAAGAAATTGAAAAGATATCAAAAAATGGAAAGATCTCCCATGCTCATGGATAGTGAGGATTAACGTAGTAAAAATGGCAATCTTACCAAAAACAATCTACAGATTCAATGCAACTCCCATCAAAATCCCAACACAATTCGTCACAGACCTTGAAAGAACAATACTCCATATGGAAAAACAAAAAACCCAGGATAGCTAAAAGAATCCTGTACAATAAAGCAACCTCTGGAGGCATCACAATCCCTGACTTCAAGCCCTACTATAGAGCTACAGTAATAAAAATAGCTTTGTACTGGCATAAAAACCAACATGTGGACCAATGGAATCAAACTGAAGACCCTGACATTAATCCACACATGTATGAACACCTAATATTTGACAAAGAAGCCAAAACTGTACAATGGAAATAAGAAAGCATCTTCAACAAATGGTCCTGGCAAAATTGGATGTCTACATGTAGAAGATTGCAAATAGATCCATATCTGTCACCATGCACAAAACCTAAGTCCGTGTGGATCCAAGATCTCAACACAAATCCAGTTACTCTGAACCTGTTAGAAGAGAAAGTAGGAGCTAGTCTTGAATGCATTGGCACTGGAGATCACTTCCTAAATATAACACCAGTAGCACAGACACTGAGAGCAACAATTAATAAATGGGACCTCTTGAAACTGAGAAGCTTTTGTGGGGCAAAAGACATGGTCAATAAGACAAAATGACAGCCTACAGAATGGGAAAAGATCTTCACCAACCCCACATCTGGCAGAGGGCTGATATCCAGAATATATAAAAAACTCAAGAAACTAGACATCAAAATACATAACAGTCCAATTTAAAAATGGGCTATAGAGCTAAACAGATAATTCTCAACAGAAGAGGCTAAAATGTCTGAAAGACATTTAAGGAATTGCTCAACATCCTTAGTCATCAGGGAAATGCAAATCAAAACAACTCTGAGATATCATCTTATACCTGTCAGAATGACTAAGATCCAAAACACTGAAGACAGCTTAGGTGGGAGAGGATATGGAGCAAGGGGAACACTCCTCCACTGTTGGTGGGAATGCAAACTTGTACAGCTACTTTGCAAATCAGTATGGTGCTTTCTCAGAAAATTGGGAATCAATCTCCCTCAAGACCCAGCTATACTATGCTTGGGCATATACTCAAGGAATGCTCAATCATACCACAAGGATACATGCTCAACTATGTTCATAGCAGCATTATTTGTAATAGCCAGAACCTGGAAACAACCTAGATGCCCATCAACTGAAGAATGGATAAAGAAAATATGGTACATATACACAGTGGAGTACTACTCAACAGAGAAAAGCAATGACATGAAATTTGTAGGTAAATGGATAGAACTAGAAAATATCATCCTGAGTGAGGTAACCCAGGCTCAGAAAGACAAACATGGTATGTACTCACTCATAAGTGGATACTAGATGTAAATCATAGGATAACCAGACTGCAACTCACAGCTCCAGGGAGTGTAGCTTGTAAAGAGGACCCTAGGAAAGACATAGGGATTACCCAGTGATGGAGAAATGGATGAGATTTATATGAGCAAACTGGGGGTGAGGGGAGTTAATGGAGGGCAAGGGTTGGGGGAAAGAGAGCTTAGGGGAGCAGGAGGTCCTAGCTGGATCAGGAACAGAGTGGGAGAACAAGGAAAGAGATACCATAGTAAATGTAGACACCATGGGAATAGGAAGAAGCAGAGTGTGAGAGGTCCCCAGGAATCCATAAAGATGACTCCACTATAGACTACCAGCAATGGTTGAGAAGGTGACTGAGCTGACCTACTCTGGTTATTGGATGGCCAAAAACCCTAATTGTCATGATAGAACCCTCATCCAGTGACTGATGGAAGCAGATGCAGAGATCCATGGCCAAGTCCCAGACAGGGCTCCAGGAGTCCAATCAATGACAGAGAAGAGGGATTATATGAGCAAGAGATATTGAGACTATGTTTGGAAAAATTACAGAGACAACTAGCCAAACTAATGGAAACACATGAACTGTGAACCAATAGCTGAGGAGCCCCCATGGTACTGGACTAGACCCTCTGGATAAGTGAGACAGTTGTTTAACTTGAACTGTTTAGAGCACCCCCAGACAGTGAGACCAGGTCCTGTCCTTAGGGCATGAGCTGGCTTTTTGGAATCTAGTGCCTATGCTGAATCACTTTGCTCAGCCTTGGTGCAGGGAGGAGGGGCTTGGACCTGCCTCAACTGAGTGTACCAGGCTCTGGTGACTCCCCATGGGAGACCTTGCCTTGGAGGAGGTGGGAATAGGGGATGGGTTGGGGGGGAAGGTTGGGGGGTGGGAGGAAGGAGGACAGGGGAATCTGTGGTTGATATGTAAAATGAATAGAAAATCTCTTAATAAAAAGAAAAGAATACTGTTCCTATTAGCTATACACATGCTCATACAGGCAGCAGAAAGTAGACTGGATGTACATAACAAATATTGATCATGTAACCTCTTTAAGATATGCTGCATATAACATTTAAAATGTTTAAGTTTTCTTCAGTGAACCATGATCGTACTTAACTGTGACCTTTGAAGTCTCCAAAAGGAGTATGGAGCCCCACAATGACAATTCTGCCAGGAATATGATAACTCCACTAAACTGAAAAACATCACCTAAAGATCACCTTTGAACTACTAACTGCTGGGGAAAATCTCAATGTGACTAGCTGAGATGAACAAGCTTCGCAGACTACTCTAGACAAGACTTGAGATAAGCCCTGCACTTTCAGATTAATCAGAGACTGGACAACAAATAATACAGCTACTTCTTCCAGGACTTGACAATTAACCCAATTTTTTCTTTTCAAGATTCCCTAAAAATGTTACTGCCCCCAGACAGCAGGAAGTAAATTTACAAACACTACACCCACATTCCCCAGAGGTGAATTGGGTGGGTTTGGTCATTCAATGGATTATGGATATTTGTCATTGTTTAGGGGGATTGGTTACAAGTTGTTATTGGTAATGGTAAGAAAAAAAGCTAAATAAGGGAGATTAAGTTCAGGGTTCTTTTTTTTGAAAAGAAAAAAGGAGGATATTGATATGATAGGATAAAAGGGTAGATTATTGAATCTACTCTGAAAAGAAACAGGGAGAATATAGAAAAAGGATGAAAGGTAGATTATTGAATTGACTTTTAAACCAAAAAAACAACTTCTAATTTTAAATATTTTACATTTTTACATTGATATGAATTTTTGTATATTGCATACTTAAGATTATTTTTTGTTAGAACATACTGTGTATATATATATATATATATATATATATATATAAATCTTTTTCAAGGTATTGTACCTATACAGCTCATTTAACAATGTAATGCAAATTTCTAGTCCTTGAAAGTTGCTATTATAAACTAATTTAGATATAAAGAAATACAAGTCAGTAGTTAGTCATTATAATCAAACTTGTAGTCATATTAGGTATGTTTTCAAGGTCAAACAGAGATATATTTTAGATAGATAGGTCATCTTCAAACACTTCAGAGATCTACAGAATATAGCATTTAAGATGTTTAAATAATACAAAGTCTTTTTATGACAATGAGACATGTCTGCTCCTGGCAGCACCAATCTGCTTCCGAGAAGATGATGGGCATCAAAGAAACTCTTTGTGGCAAAAGTCAGCCATTGGGCATGAAAGTGCCCTTGTCTCAACTGCTGACAGTATGCTGTGCAAATTGGATCAGCAGGACACAAAAGAAAGTGACTGTTGAACTTTGCCAAGACAAGGTAGGACAGCCCTTCAGAATATCCTGCCTCACAGAAAAGTCTGTCAGATATTCTAGGCCTGTAGACTGAGGACAAATGCCCCAATGTTGCAGAGGAAGCTTAGGTGACTGTCCAGGCAGTCAGCTGTTTCTGTCATTTCTCACATCTTTTGGAAGTCATTTGCTTGCACTTCCTGCTTACTCAGGTAATATTATTTCCTTCTCAAGTCTCTGATGAAGTTGAAGACTTTATAGTTCTGGTTATAGTATTCCCTGTTATCAGATTCAGAAAAGAAATGCACTAATGAGGTACAAAGTGTATAGGGCTGAAAGACATTAAAAGATAGTTTTGGTAATGCAAGTTAGAATAGAAAGCAAGTTAGTTACAACTTTTTGGACTCACTATGATAGAATACATAATGGAGTATTTTCTCTGAATTTGTCAATTGTTAATGGAATAGACATTGTTGATGTAATTATTGCCTGTTTACAGTCTTATAGTTATTGTACTTATTATATATAGTTTTCCTTATATTAGTTATAACATTCTTTTTTATTTTAGACAAAAAGGGGGAAATATGGTGATATTTTGTGCTCTAACAAATGAAGTTTGCCTGAATCAGAGGGAGTTGGCCATTAGCGAACCATAGAGGTCTAGAGGTCTGTATAGACAACAGACATAAAGTGTTATGGCTGGTTGGAGAGAGGAAGTGATAAAGTGGGGCAGAGACAGGAGCTCAGCCCTTTTTAGTCTGAGAATTTGGTAGATGCAAGAAGTCTTTCTAGTGTCTGGATCCTTTACTTCTCTGATCTTTCAGCAGTTACCCCAATATCTGACTCTGGGATTTTATTATTAAGATCAATTAGAATTCTTGCTACAATGTATTTTGAGTAAAAGCAACACAATTATGGTATAAAACATATTATCTCTTTCCTAGGCTCTGCAATAATAATATTCAATCACCTCCTGTCATCTTCTTCTGGACACAATCCCCCCATACTTATTATCATTTACAAAAGGCTAGTGAAACTAATAAATTAATTCTCAAATCTATGGCTATGATATAAATGCATTAACCAATGCTATAATCCTATTAAATATTAGGGAAACATCACCTTCTTTTTTTTGTTTTTGTTTTTTGAGACAGGGTTTCTCTGTGTAGCTTTGCACCTTTTTCTGGAACTCGCTTTGGAGACCAGGCTGGCCTCGAACTCACAGAGATCCACCTGCCTCTGCCTCCCGAGTGCTGGGATTAAAGGCGTGCACCACCACTGCCCCAACATCACCTTCTTTAAGCAGTGTGAAAATTTATAATGGCTTCACTTCTCCCACTATGTTGAGCTAGCATGCCTATCTCATCTGCCAAGCTAATCATCCTTCATATTCTCTTTGAAGCAGTTATATGATCAGTGGACTTCTATGCACCGCACACTGTTGCATTTGTTGCAAGAAATACAGGAAACCATACATGTGTATATATATAAAGATTTTAACTATATGTTTTCCCTAAAGATTAAATCAGAACTCACAGGACTAGATTTGCACATTTGTTTATGCCAAAATTGAAAATTAAGAACCATCATCACCATTGTTTTACACTTATGGGCATGTGTCTTTTTTCATTTCAGATAGTCCATCTTATCTTCGATTCTACAGCATGGGACCTAGTCCAAACAGTTCAGATGACAATACTATGGGACTTGTAAATGGCCAGTCTCTGATATGCCCACTCCCACTCATTTCTTATATCATATTTATTTTTCTAATTGGCAGCATAAAGCCTTTTGTTCTCTGATTTTGCTTTGTGTGGGATATTAAGATTTTGAATAAATGTGACTTACTTATATCTGAATGGGTTCTGTTTCTTTTCTTATCAAATCTTGATCATTATGTAGTATTGAACTCACTATTAGCAATTTGTCTTGGTATGCAAATGTCTTGTTTCTGTGTCATATAAGATAATCTCTTAGTCATAGGTTCACATCAACATAAATAAGTATATGAACCACATTGTTAGGAGTCAGGCTCCAGCAAGGACAGATGATCATAGAAGCTATGTAGAATGAGGTCATGGAAGATCAGGTTAAAATTATATCTGTCAGGTAATAGCACCAATTCTGCTTCCTGCTGGAGGGAAGCATGTTTATAATATTTTCAATCTCTCATGTGTACCCTCCAGTATCAGAGTCAGCATTAAAGACATAGACAGTGTCTTCTCCAGATTTAATAATTTCACTCCCCAGCTGTTTAAAAATGATGACAGCCAGCTTTCATTGTACACATTTATTCCAAACCATTATTTGTTCAGATTCAATCATGGTTTTGAACAAATGTTTTACTTACTCATCTCTAAAGCAACCATTAATTTTCTCCAGAAGAATAAGGTTGTAGTCGTAGACTCAAAGAGTTCTTATAGCTACAACTGAAAATCACTGAGACTATCAACTAAATTACTCTTTAAGGAAACTCATGAATGACCGACTACTACAGTCAGTGCATGATTTACTGTCTTCAAACAACAATGGGCTCTTGTGTCTTTATAGTATAGTGATTATGGCATGTCTGACTGATATGAAGACTATCAGTAATAAGGAAAATGCTTTCATTTTTCTGGGCTCTAATGAACAAACCTTCTAAGGTACTGCCCAGTATGGTCTAGATAGGTAATTTGTAAGAGTAAAAATTGACTAGGTAGAACCTAAGAAGACCCAGTCATATGGATGAGAAGACTGAGGCTGGGGGGGTGGTTTCCAGGTGCCTTCTCTGGAGGCTTCTCTCCCTTCTTTGTCACCTACCGTTTAGCCTCCATGTTTGTTCAGTTTTTGTGTGCTTAGAACCCTTCTCTTGTGGTTGAATTAGTATATTACTTTTGTCTTCCTAAAGTATATCATAAAGGATGTTGTGTGTATCAGTATTTAAGACTGTTTGGAGAGAGACAACTTATGACCAAATCTGACTCTGTTACCATCTCTACTCTGAGCAAGTTCATGACTTTCCTGCTTTACTTCATGCTTCATTTCAGCAAATCAACTTAGTCAAAGGAGCATGTGATAATTAAACAAATTAATCCTTCCGTGGGATGCATCATACCTCATGAATATTATGGGTGGAATGAACACTAGCCACTTTTTAGATGCATCTATTGCTATGTTGACTTCTGTTGGACTTCTGAGAGACACAGGGATTTTAAATCTTTAACAGCTAAGTCATTTGATGGTCATTTAAGCAACAATTGAAAGTAGAAATATTTTCAAGAAAGATGCCTTTCTTGGTTCCTTTGAGATAAATAATCAGTTTTCAATTCCTTGAGATTAAACCCACCCTCAATAAGGTGATTTAACCTCATATATCATGTAATTCATATAAGATCATCCACATGATCTATGAAAGCTGTGGTGATATATTATGTACCTAATAAACTTCCTTGAGGATCAGAGGACAGAGCCAGCCACTAGATTAGACATAAAGACAAGACAGTGGTGGCACACATCCTTAATCCTATCACTTGGGAAGCAGAGATCCATCTGGATTTCTGTGAGTTCAAGGCCACACTAGAAAGAAAACCAGGCAGTGGTGGGACACACCTTTAATCCCAATACTGGGAAGCACACATGCCTTTAATCCCAGGAAGTGATGTCAGGGCAGAGAAAGGTATATAAGGTGTGAGGAAACAGGAAATAAAGCAGTTCAGCTGAGATCCTTTTGGGTGAAAACTCAGAGGATTTCAGTTAGAGGATTTGTGGAGTTGTGGTGGTGGCTGTGGCTTGTTCTGCTTATCTAATCTTTCAGCTTTCTCCTTGATATCTGGCTCTGGGTTTTTTTTTAATTAAAAGACTATCAAAGATTCAAACAACAGAAAGCTACTATTACATTTTTTTTTTAGAAATTTTTAAAGAAGCATTACACACATTATTTTTAGGCTTTGAACACTAGGGAAAGCCCTCCAGAAAAGCATTTAAACTGGCTAGCATTTATGCACTCATGTTTATCTTATCCATTCTTCTCATAGTAACTATGTAAAACTTTAAGAATGTTCCTTCCCCCACTCACTTTATCACTGACTTCCTGCGGTTTACAATCCAGGAGGTCTTAGATCCCAAATTTATATGGGAAGTATTTGTTTACCAGAAGCACTACATATACAGAATCCTTGTCCCTGTCTTACAGGGCCCTTACAGGGCTTGACAGGCAGCTGGCCAGCACAGAGATAGTTCTTATATGACCATTTATAATGATTTTAGAGGAGCATATGAGCAATTTACACATCAAAGATCTTATGTCAGGAATGTATATTGAAATAAAATCACTGCTAACTTTGGAGTCATGAAACTTCTTCAAGGACAAAATCACAATTTTAAAGTCACATAAGCTATTTGACATAATGCCAGAAAGTGTTAAACCTGAAGGAAACACAAAGTGAGGACTGAAGGTAGTCCCAAAGCACAGTAGAGTAACAGGTGTGCAACTTTTTGTCTAAATATTCTGTAAACAGGAAAGTGAAAAGAAGCAAACACTCCATTAATCATTTATTATCCCTGTTTTCATAAATTGTAGTAAGGAGAAGGGAGGCCATTTATTAGTATAGCAGAGCTCTTTTTGATTTTGAAACTACTTTTCACACCAGGTCCAAAGCCAGTTACAGGACTGTGGCTCTGCTTTCAAATTATTGTCACTTTTTATTATATTTTTAAATTCATTTCTATTTCTTTATCACTTCTTACTCTGGTCCAGGTCTGGGATGAAGGGAAGGGATAATCCCTATAGACACTCTGGCACCTCATTCTTATTCTAGTCATTCCTGTCTATTGCTAGCAAGATTGTTACTGAGTAACTTCAGCAAGAATACTGTTGGTATCAGATTTTCCTTGTATCTTCTGGAATTCCTCACTCTTGCCTTAGTACCTTATTGTGTGGACTACTATCAGGAAAATGCTCCTAGCCTTGATGCTTCCTCTTAGCAATTTTCTATGCTTTACTCCAACCTGTATATTAGTATTGTGGAATATTATTTAAAGATATGTTACATTCATTCATGCTGTGGAATATTTGTTTAATGATACAAAGATGTGTTAGATTCTTTTATGTTGCATTTGTTTAACTCTGTGAAACTGTTACTGTGCCTGTCTAAAACACCTGATTAATCTAATAAAGAGCTGAATGGCCAGTAGCAAGGTAGGAGAAAGGATAGGTGGTGCTGACAGGCAGAGAGAATAAACAGGAGGAGAAATCTGGGGAGAAAAGGTTGAGAATCAAGAAAAGGAGAAGGAGAGGAGGACATTAGGGGCCAGCCACACAGCTACCCAACCATCAATAGAGTAAGAAAGAAAGGAAGGTATATAGAATAGAGAAAAATAAAAGCCCAGAGGCAAAAAGTAGATGGGATAATTTAAGAAAAGCTGGCTAAAAATAAACCAAGCTAAAGCTGGGCATTCATAAGTAAGAATAAGACTATGTGTATTTATTTGGGAGCTGGGTGGCAGGTTCCCAAAAAGCCAAAGAGTAAAAAAGACCAATTACATATTAGCTGCATGTATATTGTCATTTGTTCTTGTACTCATAAGAGGCACAAGTTTCTCTTTTACTACAACACCTTCCCCATAGTCATCTTCCTGAACATCTGCTTTGATATATTTTTAAAATATGATTTTTTTGGTCTAAAATTCTCATGTCAATGCACAATGGTATTGAATATATGCCCAGACAATGGCAAGAATGTGCTATCTTAGGTAGCCTCTTTCTTCTCTCCAAATATTCAGAGGTTGCCATATTTACTTCCCATTATATTGCCCCTCTAGTTGTTTTTATATAGCTTCTCTTGTTTCCCCTTAATTTTGAAATTGAGAGTCTTGCCCTGTCAGAGGATCAGCATATGACAATTGACTTCAGAGGATTAGACCCCAGGAAACAAAACTCTGATGGGTGAGTCTCAGATAGTCAAGGCCCTGAGAGCCTCAGCCCCTGAATGTTTCTTGCTACTACTGTGTCTTTGTATGTTTGCCACTGCCATTTTTCTCTGGTATCTAGCATAGTGTGGATGGACATGGGGAGATCCCCACTGCCCCTAATGCAGTATGATTATCTCTTGGAAATATCCCATTTTCCTGGACATTTTTTACCATGGATTATTGCGAAGATGATTTCTTCCTAAGCTGTAAACTGTTTAACTATAGCAAAGATTTTATACAACAATAATGTTAGTTTAAATAAGATTTTGATGATTGAGGGCTTTTAAAATATATAATAAGGAATTATGATAGGGGTTGAATGGAAAAATTAACATAGGTAAAGGTAGGATAAAATCATGTTCCTGTCTATGATAAAGCAGGGGCTGCATAGAATAAAAAAGTAAAATAAGAAAGTTTCACAGAGCTAGAATGCATGAGTTTCTATTGAGGAGCCATATAGACTGTGGCTTAGTTTAATGATTGAAGAAAAAAAAAAAGCAGTTGAATCCTAGTAGCCCAGCTGGCATAAATTATTTTATTCTTAATACTGGGAGATGTGTTCACTGGTTTTGGAGTAAATCATAGCTGCAACAAAACTTTGAAAATAACTTAAATAAACTAAGAAGTTTTGTCAAATATCTTCAAGGTGAATAACCCAAGAAGACAATCAAAGTTTTAGAAAGGCACAGAGCTGTGTGATAGATTCATTAAGGCCAGGGAACAAAAAAAAAAAAAAAAAAACCTCAATTATTATTAGCTGATGTGCTTTTCTTGCTAGGATGGGATGATGATTAATTTCTTGTGCCCATTTCTGCCCTAAACTTCCTTATATAAAAAACTATTTATGAGTGGGTGTGGAGGCCTGCAAAGGTTTCCTAGTGAGATCTGACCTTGCTTTAACCAGCAGAACTGCATTAGAGGATGGCTTGACCATGTGCATAGTTACTAGGTGATTGGAAGGGTCTGTACTTGGCTGAGCTAGGGGAAGGTCTTTTGCTCTATCCCTTAGTATTCCTATAAAAAGCCCTTTAGAAGGGATGGAAGGGGCTGGTGAATTCACCACCACCCACCGAGGCTATCCTATGTTTCTATCTGTTTCTCTCCCCTCAGTTCTTCTATCTAATATCTCTTCTGTCTCACCTCAAGAGTTCTCTGTTGTAAAGTGTGGGAGCTGGTCTCCCAGCTGGGCTCCCACAAATGGCACCAGGAACATGAACAGGGGACTTGGCAAAAGGAGAGAGGGGATGTCATGGGTGAAAGGGGGGTGCCCAAAAAGAAATTAAAAATAAAGGTGATGACATTTTGTTCTCAGGAGTGAAAGTAAGGCAGCTGAATGACAAAGTTGAAAAGTGAGGCTACAGTGAATATTTGTCTCTATCTGGCTTTCTGTCCTTTTTTTCTCTTTCTTACTTTCTATCTATAAAAATTAAGGGAAAAAATATAAGGTAGATTGTAGGAATATAGTGTAGAAAAAACTTAGGGTAAGAAAAGCAAAGAGACAGAGGAGCTATGTTCTTGACACTCTGAATGCAAACTCCTCGGGAAGAACTGCAGTAATGAAAAAATACTATGAAAGGAAACAGACAGAAAAAAGATTCCTGTGGAAGCTTTTGTCCTGTGAACAGCTTAAATTTAAGTCCTGAGTGGCAGAGGAAAGAATTTTCCCTGAAGTGGATGTGGATGAAATAAAACTCTTCACTCCACTGATATCACCACTGTGTGAAAACATCATAATATCAGATCCTCTTGGCCATGAAGCCAAGAATGGAGAACAGAAATCTTGGGGAAAATGTGGTAATCTTTCTCTCAAAAATTGAAAGCTTTCATGGGAAAAACTTAGTAATCTCTCTCTAAAAACAAAACAAAACAAACCTGGAAGCTCTTCAGGTCTTTCCTTCTCGGATTTTTTTTCTCTTTCTGTAAGGGCAAAATTTAACTCACCTGGAAATAGCATCCATCAGTATGAGAAAATTATCTGTAATTGCTCTAGAAAAAAAACCCTTAGAACAGGGCAAATCCTCTCTGCTATTCCTATCTCCCCTTCAAGCTAGTATTAGAAAAAAAGCTGAGGAACCTTTCCTATTCTTTTTTTATTGAGGAAAAAGCTTCTTTGAAAAAGCTCTTTCTTTTCTTATTCTATTGGGGTAAAGGTCTCTGAAAAAGCTTGTTTTTTTTCTTTCTCTATTGGGGAAAAATCTTTCTTAAAAAGGTTCTATTTTCAAGTACTCTCTTTACTTTTTCTCTGACCTGGTAAGGCAGGGGAACAAAGGGTTACAAAAGTGCTTGTCTGAATGCAAGTGGATGGACAGACATGGCCCAAGGACAACTGTCAATGCCAGCTCAAGGAGAACAGAAACCTGTGGCAAAAAAAAAAAAAGCTCATTTGATCTTGATTTTCAGTACTGACACAAACCATGTAAACAGAAATGAGATAGTGGTGGACCAGAAAGGCAGCATATGAAATGTAGTTTGTTCATAACAGTGTGACAATATAGAGAAAAGAAGCTTGGGAAGTGGAGTCCATAATGTGGTTCATAATAGCATGATGATATAGAGAAAGGCAGTTTGGGAAATGAAGTGTGTAACAGAGATGCCAGTACTGCACAGCCCCAAAACTCTATTTTTTTCAGCTCAGAATGCTATTTGTTTACACAAGCTTTGTTAGCTTGTCTTTTGAGAACTAGAAGTGGGTGAACAGCTTGCCTGTCAGGTGGAGATTACTTGCTGTGGGAAAATGAGAAATGAGTGATGCCTGTCAGGAGGCAATTAAGATGCTAATGAAACCCTTAAGAATGCAAAGGAAAGCAGGCTGAACACTGCAAAATTGCTTTAGATATGTAAAAAGCTTATGACCAAGTAAAAAAAATAAGAACTTGGGTTGTACTTGAGAAACAAGAGAGAAACTTTGGCATTGTTAAAAGAGCTCATGGCAATCTTAAGATGCAGCTTCAAAAAATTAAGAAGGGGGAAAACTGTACCCTTAGCTACCAAATGAAGCTTGATGGCTACTCATAAGAGTTTCATATCAAAGTTCATCATGAACTCAGAACTTTAGAAATAAAGCAGTTTTGAGTTCACTTATAATTTTTACTATGGTAACTCATGATTTGCGTACTTTCTATCTTATTGAAAGAAAATATAATAGTTCAGTTAAGAAATCTTTTCTAGATGTTTGCTAAAGTTTGTAAAGTAGTCCTATAGAGTTTGCTTTTGTATGTGATTTACTTATGTTAAGAGATTCTTCTAGATAAATTTGTAAAATAGTTCTATGCTGTTTCCTTTTGAATATAAGTTTGTAAAAAGTGTAAATATGTATTGTGATATTCATGCTACTTGTAAATATATTGTAAGTTTGTAAAAAGTAAATATTGAATGTAAAAAGTGTAAATATTGAATGTAAAAAGTGTAAATGTTGAATGTAAGTTTGTAAAAACTGTAAATTCAATATCTGTCTAGTCCAGATAAATTAGATAACATTAATTTTTAAAAGATAAACCAAATCAAATTAGAAGCATCTTGAAGTTTTTATTACTCTTTTACCTTCAGATATATTTAAACACTTTTTATGATACCTCAAAATAAAATTTTATAGTTTCAGTGTCCCCTGGAAAACTTAAAGTGAAGGTGTCATAATTAGGAGAGTTTTTCTGTCTTCTTCCTATAACTTTCCACTCCTGTTTCTGTTTAGAAAGGGATAGGCCTCCCACAATCGAGTCAGTTTGTAAAAGTGTCTTTATAGTTATTATGGGGTTTTGTTTTCTTCAAAGTGTTTTGAAATGACTGTTTTCTCCTGGAAATCAGAATAGTCTCTTGAAAATTTTATTGAACACCTGTTAGGAGAGTTTTGATTTAGAAAAGGGCTTAGTGCAGCTAAGACTGATGTAATAACCTTAGACACATTCCAAAAAGGATATTCTATCTTTGTTATCCTCTACTCCTTTACTGGGAGGTGTGGCAGTTATAGAGATCACTGTGGATGTTTGCAAGCTCTTAGTAGGGACCTGCGCCAGAGCCGAATTAGGTCTGTACCCCCTCTTGCCAGAGCCTGGTAGCCAAAGATGGACAACTTTCTTCTTGATAGCTTCCTGAATGTATGCATGTAAAATTAATCAAGAAGAATGAACTAAGACAGGCACAGTCTATCTGACAGACTTGGAGGGCCTTTTTTTATATCAAGAATAAGAGCTATGGAGGCCCACAAAGGTTTCCTAGTGAGATCTGAGCTTGCTTTATCCAGCAGAGCTGCATTAGAGGATTGCTTGACCATGTGCATGGTTACTAGGTGATTGGAGGGTCTACACTTGGCTGAGCTAGGGGGAGGTCTTTTGCTCCACCCCTTGGCATTCCTGTAAATAGCCCTTTAGAAGAGACTAAAGGGGCTGGTAGATAATGATCCAGGCCCTCCCAAGGCTATCCTGTTTTTCTATCTCTTTCTCTCCCCTCTATCCTTCTATCTAATATCTCTCATCCCTCTCTCCTCAAGAGTAGCCTGTCATAAAATGTGGGAGCTGGTCACCCAGTTGGCCTCCCACAAGTGGGTATGCACTATGAGGATTTAAAATAGAACTGACTGGTTCTTTGTCATATAAAAAGTTTAGATTTATGATTCTTCCAAGATTTCTTCTTTATTTCTTATTGAAATAAATAATAAAATGATTGGTCCTTTCATTGTAACTACAAAATTCAGCCTGCCAGCCAAAGGACTGGCTGAGAAAAAAATGTCTTGCTTGCTCACACTGTTACCCTATAACAAGTTGCTTGGACAAGAATATATGTGGGTTCTTGGGACAACTTATATTTCAAATATAATATATAAAATGTTAAATCATGTAAGGGATATGGAAAACATACTCTTTTTTACTTGTATTCATTGTAATCACTCACTTAAAAATAGAATGTAACCACATTGTAATTTTCATATTGCTTGAAAGATTCTACTGAGGTATATAAGCTTTAAGGGAAAAAATAAGGTTAGTTGTTAGAAGGAAAACATCAAGAATGAGACGAGAAATACACCAAGAAAGATGTAGAGGAAAAATAAGAAGAAAGAAGAAGAAAGAAAAAGTCAGAAGGAAACCATCAAGAATGTGTGTGTGTCTTTTCCCTTACTCACCCAGTTTAAAAAAAAAGTCTTAGTACACCAACTCCATGGATCCACATCAAGCCCTGTTCTGCTGAAGGCTGGTCCTCAGTGCTGCAGTAGAATCTTCCATATTTTTAACTTCATCTCCTATGTTTCAACTAACACAAACAATTGTAGGTCCAGCCTATTGTTTGCTCCCAGGGTCCATGGAAGAGTCTAACAACCAGCTGAGGATTCTAATCTGAGGGATATCAAATGAATCTAAGCACACCGAGTTCTTTAGTCCATTCACTTTATTCTTCTATGGCAATTCTATCTACACAGTTTCTTTTCTGCTCTCTTAGTTTCTCTTGGTCCCTCCTGCTCTCAGTCCATCCTGCTCTCAGTCCCTTATGCTATTATCTCATCATTCTATCTAGTTCTTTTCATCTCCATCCTCATCTTTGTTCTTCTCCATCAATCCTCTCAGTGCTCTCAGAGAGCCAGTATATATAACCACACAGTAATTCTTTGATAAAGCAATGTGAGGCTTGAAGTTTTCAGGATCACAGAGAGAGGTGATAAGGACCCACACATACAGCAATTAATTGTCAGGTTCCAATTACAACCCAAAAGGGGAGTGACTAAAGGGGAGTTCTCTGGTAGGGTCAACTAGAGGCTAAGATCAATTCAGGAATTTATGTGCTCAAACTATAATCTAGAAATGGCTAGGTAGAATGTTAGGGGTTAATAAGTCACAAGAAAGTAAACTGTCTTTGGCTCTGCTTTTCCCGCTTGTCCTGGCTGCAGCTGCTTTCTAATAGGACATATGCTAGGTGGCTAAGCAACCTCTGTCAGAGCATGTAGTATTTGGTTAGTAAAAGCACTTTCACTCGGGATAATTGCTGAGGAGAAAATCTAGGAATAGCATCTGGCTGAGGAGGAATAAAAACTTAATTTGCACAAGAAAGAAGCTTGGCACCTATCACCTGTCTGGCCTTGTAGGCAATCTCCTTGGGTCAGTGGGAAGTCACTGTCTTAACTCAGTAACTAGCAAGTGGCTAAAACAACATCCCAGGAGTGTGAGAAGTAAATCTTTTAAGTTAGGGTCTTGTGTAAATAACCCAGGGTGAAGGTAAGGAGTTGAGGATTTAATTGTTAGCGGTTATTTTCTCTATCTGTAGGTGAGATGAGCTAATGTTTATGTCTCTGCATTTGTCCTTGGGAAAAGGTATCTTAACTGAAATACTTTTGTCCAGAGAATGGCCCTGGCCAGATATATGTTAATAAAAAATAAACACAGCTGGGGACAGTTGTCCAAT
Organism: Peromyscus attwateri; assembly: GCA_902168425.1. NCBI lineage: Eukaryota > Metazoa > Chordata > Mammalia > Rodentia > Cricetidae > Peromyscus > Peromyscus attwateri. The sequence goes on from CABHPP010110392.1 coordinate 17,227, forward strand.
TACCCCAAATGTATAGGGAAAGTTGTGCCCAAGATTGAAATGCAATTGTGAGATTACATGTACACATAACTTGGAAATGCATGGTAAATGGGGAGAATCATAGCTGTTATTGCAAAAGAAGTTTACAACATGACACAGCCAGTTCATTCAAAAGTTCATTCAAATTCCATAATGCCTTGCATGATGGTTTCCTCTAAAAGAACCCTTAGTTCTGATAGGCTGACCTTCTGAACTCTAGTTGTCACTGCTGTATACTCCATGGACTTTTGCTACCAGTGGCTCTCAATACTCAACACTAAATTTTAGAGTTACTTATGAGTCTACCTGTACCTCTTTCTCTGAAGTGTATATTTTTCTTTGTCTCAAATAATTATTTTGTGTTTTCATGTCTTTCTATATATGCATTTTTGTTTTGTTTTGCTTTGCTTTAATAATTTGTTCCCCCAAAATCTAAGCAAATTATCTTTATCTTTAAGCATCTAAAGTATCTGTATGTTGTTCATACACTTGAATGTAAGTTTTGGGTTATGTTTGAGGAATAGTAAAGATGTGATTCTGTTTTTCTCCAATGATTACATTATTGACAAAAAGCCCAATACCAATTCAGTTCTCATGTACTCATAGATCAGTTTTTATCTTTTCTCCAGGGCTGTTCAGTTTTCAAAAGCTTCAGAGTTGGTTTCTTATGAAGTAATCCTAGCAGACTCACAATCTTATTCAGATCTAGAAGTAGAGGCTGTTACTGCATCCTTTTTTTTCTGAGCCCTCTGCAGTTTCATGTTAAACTTATAACTGGCAGGACCTCAAATCTCCTAGATGTTATCTATAAATTTCCTCTATACTCATCCTCTTGCAGAGTCCATCCTGGCTGACTGTAAGGAGGAATGGTGTGTGTGACTGGAATGAGCTTGTTTTTCTGATAGGAGAGACCTAGATGGAATTCTGTTGCTTTTTTATTCCCAGTCCTTCTCCCATGTTGGCTCTTTTACTTAGCAGAACTGTGTTCATAACCTTAACTGGAAGCAGAATCTCCTTCCTACCTTGTCTTTCTATGTCCCCATGTATACTGAGACCCCCGGTAGTTCTCAGCACATCTCTGTGGGGCAGAAACTTACCCCATCTTCTTTGTAGGTTGGTATATGGGAAACCACGGAGCACAGGTGTGCTGAGCCTCCTTCTTTGAGTTGGTTCTGTGCTGCCTGCCTCATTATTTTGCAAACGCAGATTTCACAAGCACTTCGTGAGCCTTTAATATTTGTCTATTTTCTTTTTTTCCTCACTTTCTTTTTCTATCAATATTGTGTCAGTTACTTTCTGTCATTGAGAAATTTCTCAAAAGTAATGAATGACAGTGAATAGTGTTTCTTTTTATGATACTACAACATATTTTCAAGAAATTTTTGTTTGTTTTATAGCGATTTTAATTTAGAAAGGAGTTAATCTTCTATTCAGACTCAATTCAGAATTCTGACCACAAAACTTCCAATCACACCAGCTGCATTGCAATGAAGTTTTTAATTAAAAAAAACATAGTAACCATGTACTCAGCACTTGCTTTGGTGAATGTTCATTTTCAGATTCTTATGAATTCATTTATTTATAAACTAATCTGTCTTGGATGGGGACCTATTCCTTCTGGTGAACTACTCGCTATTGCTAAATTCTGGGAGAAGGAAGTCATTGCTTTCAGCTGAGTATGCACTAGTGAGCCCACCAACACAGATGACCATAATCATAAATCAAAACAAAAACACATGAATTCTGGTCACAGATTAGTAGAGATAATGGGGAGCTGATGGGGGGTAGATAAGAAAGGGTATAGATGAGAGTAACTAAAATGCATTATATACGTGCATCAAATTGTTAGAGAACAAATGTAATTAACACAGTTTTTAAACCTTCAAAAATTTGTAGTAGACATCTGCTGAGTATCTGCTGTGAGGCAGAGCTCTGGAACATTCCTTAGGCAGTGAACTCATCATCACAGCTTCCTAAGCAGGAAGAGGAATGTATTGCCACCCTCATTTTAGAGCTCAAGAGATAGACTTCAGAGACATTATTCAAATCAGAGAGTGATGAATAGAGGTCTGAAAGACCCTAACCCTTCAGGCTTACACTCCCAAGCCCCAGGAAATGAGGAACTAAAAATCTAGTTCCCAGGGCAAGCTGACTCAACCATTATTCAATCATCCCTACAACAATGTAACAATGTAGAGATTTCTGTTAAGAGATGCGCTCAACTGTGACTGGGATAGTTGCAAGTGTTCCAGGAAGAACTACCGTGACCTGTGTGTAAACTCCACTCCCACCCTGATACCCCCCTTGAGGTTTCGGGAAGAATGTACATGCTGACATAAACTGTACCCACTGTACCCACTGTGTGACCAGACCATGATCTTATGAAATTAGCCTCTAGACATAAATCAATCGAAATGAAATTGTATGGGAATTGTAATCTTGTGGCTTTTGTGGGTTTTTCCTTTAAAAGTGCCTATGTGACTGTAGTGCAATGCGACTCTTGCTCTTTGGAGCTGAGTTTGCCTGACTGTACAGGTGCTTCTTCAATAAACCTCTTGCTGTTGCATCAACTGGACTGGAGTTTGGGTTCTTGAGGCGACCACTCGAGACCCTAACCTTTGGGGTCTAACAAGGCCAAGTGGGATAGATTTGGCCGAAGGTCTGTTTCTTCATTGTCTCTTACTATTCATGAGTTAAAAGAGATTTTCTATTTTTCAATTAATTATGATCTTCATGATTATGAAAGAATCTTCAAATGTGCTCACTTTTGCCTTTTTCCTGAAAAACCTAAAAGCATTTGCTATCTGGCTCATTGGAAAAAAGAAGTGCCATCTTCAGGAGACTTAGTCATTGGGCTGCAGCTAGCACTCCTGAGTTTTTATTATTCTTTGTTTTTAATCATTTTGCATGCCGACCGCAGATCCCTCTCTCATCCCTCCTTCTGCTCCCCCCCACCTTTCCCCCACCCCTCCTCCTTTCCTCCAACAGGGTAAGTTCTCCCATGGGGGGACAGCTAAGCCTGGTACATTCAGTTGAGGTAGGAACAAGCCCCTCCCCACTTTATCAGGAGTGAGTGAGGTGTCTGACCATAGGCAATGGGATCCAGAAAGGCAGCTCATGCACCAGGGATAAATTCTGATCACACTGCCAGAGGCCTCTCAAACAGACCCAGCTGCACAAATGTCTCCTGTATACAGAGGAGAGGGATTACATGAGCAAAGGGGGTTAAGATCATGATGGGGAAATCTACAGAGACAACTGAACCAAGCTCATAGGAACTCATGAACTTTTGACCGACAGCTGTGGAACTTGCATGGGACCAGACGAGACCCTCTGCATATGGGAGAGAGTTTTCATTATTCTTTACAATCAGCTGTGACACAGCTTAGTGATTGTGGCTTGAGGCATGTGATTAGAAAGGGACTGTAGAGTACACCATTGGTGTAGAGAGGAAACTCAGGAAACCTTTGTCCTTTATTGCTTCTGGTGCTTCTTGTAAATTATATCCACTAGGCAGCTTGTGTTTATATCTGCTTATTTTACTTTCTAAAATAAACTGATGAAATCCCTCCCATTCTCATCACTCTGGATTTCATATAGAAACAATAAAGAGGTGGTACAGAGACACAGAAATCTAAAACCACACCAAGAATTCTGCTTCAGGATCTGAAATTGTTTCCAGAATCTCGTGTCTGCAAGAGCCATTGCTCTAGCCTCCTATATATTTTATAAGCACATAATTTTCAAATTGACAAATCATTTTTCATAGTTCTGGCTGTACTGGAACTCATTCTGTAGATTAGGCTGGCCTTGAACTCACAGAGATCTGCCTGCCTCTACCTCCCCAGTGCTGGGATTAAAGGGGTGCACCACCAGGCCCAGTTAACTTTGTTACACTTGGTTTCCTCGTTTTGTGTACACTTAATTTGTTTGATCTAATCAAATAGCTCTCCCTAAACAATGTTTCAAACATAGTGGTGAGTTTCTGCTAACTCAGACTTCAGAAATCCTGTCTGAGCCACAGGTTTCTAGGTTTCTCGGACCCTGCAGGTTGGTGTGAATTATTTTGACGATTCATCAAATTGTTCAAGCACAGTACAAAGTGTCACCTGAAATAGACAGTGCTAACTTTTGATGTCTGTTTTACATTCTACTCAGGGACAGATTGAAATGGATTTTGATGGGTTTCTTTTCTTCTTCTTCTTCTTCTTCTTCTTCTTCTTCTTCTTCTTCTTCTTCTTCTTCTT
>CABHPP010110392.1:25985-75061 GCA_902168425.1 Peromyscus attwateri
CATTAACAATTAATAAAAACAATGAATGAAAAATTGAATTTGAAGGAGAGCAGGAGGTAGTATATGGGAGGATTTGAAAGTAGGAAAGGGAGGGGAGACATGTTGTGATTAAAATACAGTCTCAAAAATAAATAAAGAAACAAACAACAGAAAATCTATATGGGTCTAAAGCAATGATTTTCAACCTGTGGGTCTTGACCCCCTTCATAGGTTGAAATATACAGATACCCTAAATATCAGATACTTACATTATGATTCATAACAGTAGCAAAATTACAGTTATGATGTGGCAGCAAAATAATTTTATGGTTGGGAGGATCACCACAACATGAAGAACTATACTAAAGGGTCTCAGCACTAAGAAGGTTGAGAACCATGGTTCTAAAACCAAGTAAATACAAAATTCTCAATGTCTCCAAACTAGTAGAGAGACATGAGGTTGGAGTAGGAATTTCTACAAATTAATTATTGTATTTTAGCTAGCTGGATGATGGTCAGATTTCACTTGTAAGTTATAAAATCCTTAGCATTGTACATTCTTGTCAAACACATACTACTTCTCTCCTAAAATAGCAAATTTTAACTTTATATGCCACAACTGGATTCACTTTCTCCATTCCTTTTATTCCGCAGGAGTCTACTTAGATAATTTTAATTATTAGTTTCATTTTATTTTCATATAAAAACTTCTTTTATATTTATTCAGTGGTTAACTGGATATTTGTAGCTTCTTTGTAAAGAAAATAGAAGAATAAACAATAGTAAACAGTACTAAAGAATAAAAAATCCTCTTGTTTTCTGTCTAATATGGCCATAACTGCAATTACTATGTGCAATATAGACATCAAATATTAAAACCCCATAAATGTTCACAAACATAAGATACTCCATGATTTTTAAATCATTTTATCAGCATGTTATTATGTAATATAACTATTCATTTAGTAAATATTTGCCATATGTTTGTGGTAGGTTAAGAGCTACAGAGATGAGATCTTCTCTTACTGCCTCCCTTACTCTCCCCATCCCTCTGTTTCACCCACAAACACCCAAAGTATTTTGTCCCTGGAAATCTCCTGATCATGTCTGCCAGGGAATCAGGTAGTCAATCTTTGCCCTCCATCCTGTACTCCAATTCCAATTCTCCAGTCTCATCCCCAACCCTTTACCAGAATACTTTCAGGGGGCTGTCTTCCTCCTATTCCTTAACTCACCATGGAATTCATAGCTACCATGGCAGATGCAGGTTTCCTCCCTCCTGCAGACTTTCTCAAACCTTGCCCTTCTAGTGCATCCCCACATTCATTCACCTCAGTTCCCAACCGTTAGAAACAAGTTCTACCTGGGTACCCCAGTGGTCACACCTGACATGGACTCAGAAATACTCCCTAGGAGTCAACCAACCCACACCTACAAAATGTTCCTAAGATCCAGAAAAGGCAAGAGAAACCAAGGAAAACCCTCCCAACAAAGACAATATATCAACACCAAGAATTACAATCACCCCAAACCCAGATTCCAAAATTACAGTGTAAAAACACAACCAGTGTCTCCATTAGAACTCAGCAACCCTACTACAGTAGTCCCTAAGTAATGCAATATAGCTGAAAAACAAGACAAGGACTTCAAATTGGCTATTATGAATATGCTCCTTAAAGAGGGTATCAATAAAGCCATTAATGAAATCTATGAAAACAGAAACAGTGAATAACATGAAGAAAACTGTTCAAGACATGAAAGTAGAAAAAGAATCATAAAAACCAAATAAACAAATAAAAAGGTGAAGGAAAACTGGAAATGAAAAATTTAGGAATTTGAACAGGAAGTTCAGAGGCAAGCCTTGTATTCACCAATAGAATACAAAAGAGAAAGAGGCAATTTCAAGCGTTGAAGACAAAATAGAAGAAATAGGTACTTTGGTCAAAGAAATGTTAAATCTGAAAAAAAAAACTGCAGACACAAATTATCCAGAAAATCTGGGACACTATGAAAATTCAAAATGTACAAATAATATGAATAGAGGAAGAAGAAGAAAACCAGGTCAAAGCACAGAAAATATTTTCAGCAAATTATAGAAGAAAATTTTCCTAACCTAAAGAAGGGGTTGCCTATCAAGGTACCATATAAAGAACACTTAATAGACTGGACCAGAAAAATTCCCCTTGGCACATAATCTGAACACTAAATAACAGAACAAAGGAAGGATATCAAAAGCTGCAAGGGGAAAAGACCAAGTAACATATACGTGCATACATATTGGAATAACACCAGACTTCTCAATGGAGACTCTAAAAGCCAGAAGGGACTGTTCTATAAATTCTGAGAGGCAACAGATGCCAGCCTACATTACTATACCAGCAAAACTTTCAATCACAATTGATAGAGAAAGAAAGACATTCCCTGATAAAACTACATTATATAGTATCTATCTACAAATCCAGCTCCACAGAAGGCACTAAAAGGAAGACTTCAACTTGAAGAGGTTAACCACCCCTAAGAAAGCACACAGAATAAATAACCTCAGAGCAGAAAATCAAAAAGAGGAGGGGGGAAATACCCACACCACAGCAAGATAATGGAAATCAACAAAAACAGCTCATTGATAACTCAGTGGTCTCAATTCTCCAATAAAAAGGCAACGAGTACACAATGGATGCAAAAATAGGATCCATCCTTCTGCTGCATCCAAGAAACACATCTCAACATCAAGGGTTGACACTGGCTCAGGGTAAAAGGATGGAAAGGAAATTCCAAGCAAGTGGACCTAAGAAGCAAGCCAGTGTAGCCATTTTAAGATCTGGCAAAATATAATATCAAATGAAAACAAGTCTGAAGAGATAGGCAAGGACATTGCACATTCACATCTATGCATCAGACACGAGGGCACCCAAATTCACAAAAGAAACAGTATTACAGCTAAAAATGACATGTTGAGCACAATAATAGTAGGTGACTTCAACACCCAGTTCTTGCCAATAGACAAGTCATACACACAAAACCTAGACAGATATGTTGGAAATAAATGACATTATAAACTAAATGGACTTGACAGATATTTACAGAACATTTCACCAAACGCAGAAGAATATGCTTTTTTTTTCTCAGCACCTCATTAAACTCTCTACAAAACTGACCAGATACTTAGACACAAAGCAACTCTCCATAGTATAAGAAAATTGAAATAATACCCTGCATACATTCTGTCCACCATGAATTAAAGCTGGATATCAACAACAAAAACAGCAGAAAGCTTACAAACTAATGGAAACTGAACAACTTACTACTGAATATAAAATGAGTCAACACAAAAATTAAGAAAGAAATGAAAAACTTTCTAGAATTGAATGAAAAAGAAAACAGAACACTCCTAAATGTATGGGACATGGTGTAGGAGGTTCTAAGAGGCAACATAGTGCCTACATAAAGAAATTGGAGATATCTCATGTTACTTAATGCTACAACAAAAGCTCTAGAAAAAAAGAAGAGGAAGAAATAACATCCAAAACAGTGGGTGCCAAGAAATGACAAAACTCAGGGCTTGAATCAATAAACTACAAAGAAAAAACAACAAGAACAATAAAACATAAAGAAAAAATGGAAAAATTGTTTGTTCTTTGAGAAAATCAGTAATACTGACAAAACTTTAGCCAACTTAAGCAAAAGGCAGAGACAGAAGATCCAAATTAATAACATTAGAGACAAAGGGGAGATGTAACAATAGACCAGGAGGAAATCCACAGGATCTGAAGACATATTTTAAAAGCCTGTACTCCACAAAAATAAAAAAATAAAAGAAATGGATAATTTCCTTAACACACACACACACACACACACACATACAGATATACCACTTATGAGATTTAAATCTAGATCAGATAGTCAATTTAAATAGACCTATATCCCCTAGTAAAATAGAAAAAGTAATTAAGAGTCTCCCAACAAAAACAGCCCAGGGTCAGAGAGTTTTCATGCAGAATTCTACCAGACTTTCAAAGAAGAGTTAATGCCAGTACTGCTCATGTTCTTCCACAAAATAAAAATAGAAGGAATATTATTTAATTTATTTCACAAGGCCACAGTTGCCAAGATTCCTAAGCCACATAAAGACTCAACAAAGAAAGAGAATTATGGACCAGTTTCTCTTAGACATAGATGCAAAGATTCTTAATAAAACTTTGGTGTCAGAGCAGGTTTAGCATGAGTAGCCTTCACAGGCCAACTGGCAGCATCCAGGTGAGGATTCAGATGTCTGGAGAAAGTAGTTATGTATAAGGACAGCTAGAATTAGAACTTAGGTCTGCATTTTCTGACTTGGTCTAATTTGGAAAATGGAAAGCTTCTTATCGCTCCAGCCACAAGGGAAGAAACTAGGAGTGTCTCACACCCTTAGGATATCTGTATGCTACCCTGGCTGCCACAGCAGTTTGTAAATCTGGCACAAACTGAATGCCCACTTGTCTTGAAATATTAGTTCTTTACTCACAGCCTGGGGTAATCAGGAAGCCTGGATGTAACTGGTGGTCTCTTGTGCTACATTTGGCTACTGTGCAGGGAAACTCTCAGACAGAAGCAGCACTGGTAGTTGTAGTTCAAATGCAGAAATAAGAAGTGGGTTGGATGTGCAGGGAGCCCATGGTGAGCAGAACCCTGGACTGCTGGATACATGAGCCTTGTTACATCTCTCACCTACATCTTCCTGATTTGGTTTGATGGTCTTTGAGGATGAAGTGGAGTGCAGTGGCCAATTCCTTCCCTGACCTAATTTGCACTGCTTCCATGCAGATACCATGAGCTTGTTTATCAGGTAGCTTTGGGATATGATTCTTCATGAACCAAGTATGAAAGATCCTTCTGAGCCAATATGGACCGTCGAAAGCAGCACTCTGAAGGTAGAGACAGGAGGATCAAGAGTTCAAAGTCATCCTTGGCTACATAGAAATTTTGAGGCATCCCTAAGTTCCTTCCTTGGCTTCCCTCGAGTGATTGAATGTAACTTAGAAACATAAGCCAAATAAAACTCCTTTTCCTCTTAAAAAATCAATATATGGAAAGATCTTCCATGCTCATGGATCTGTAGGATTAACATAGTAAACATATTCATTGATGTTCTAGTCCTAATAGCTAGAAATAGGAAACAAGACTAGATGTCCATCAATGGGTGAATGGTTAAAGAAAATTTGATATAGTTACACAATAGTACATTACTCAGCTATCAAGAGAATGAAATCATAGCTGAGCAGTGCTGGCTCATCCCTTTAATCCCAGCACTTGGGAGGCAGAGGCAGGTGGATCTCTGGGTTCAAGGCCAGCTTGGTCTACAGTGTGAGTTTCAGGACAATCAGTGCTATACAGAGAAACCCTGTCTCAAAAAAAAAAAAATCATCCCAAGTGGGGTAACCCAAAACCCAAAAGGCAAATATGGTATGTATTCTCTTGTATGTGGATGCCACCTGTTAAGTCTTCAATAAGCAGGCTTCAATCTATATAATCACACAGATCAGGTATAGAGTAAGGAACTAGGGGAGAGTGTTGGACCACCCTAGGAAGCAGAGATATAATACATAGTTATGGATGGAGGGACTGGAAAGGGTTGATCAAACATGGGGGTGGGGCATGTGGGAGTCACAGGGAATACAGCTATAACTAAGGGCCATTGGAGAGGTTGTATGGAAATCTAATACAGTAGAAGCTTCCTACATCATATGAAGGTGATCTAAATGAAACTGCAAAATAATGGGAGAAATCGAGCCCCAACTGGACATGGATTGTCATCAAATAAAACTTCCATTTCCATAAATGGCTCTAATAGAGTTGTTGGTGCCATGTGAACCTCCAAACAACCCAGGTTATTGGTTCCTATCATAAACTGATGGTAAATCTTTATTGCTGAAGTTAACACCTACACAACTCATTGAACATAGAGAAGTTGAGGTGATGCTTAACTAGGGCTTTCACCTGTACTTAATGGTCATGTTGCTGGAAGGGACTTACTCTTTATGCTACCAAAGGAGAAAAGTAAACACCAATCCACCTAACAACCCTTCAATCTACAACACTGGTGACTTGCTTATAAGATGTGCTAATACAAGAGTGACATAAAACCTGTAGGACTAACCAATCACTATCTGATTGGATTTAAGGCTCATTCCATGACATGGAACCCATCTCCAATACTGCTCAAATGGGCCAGAACCTAAGACCAGATAGGTGAGAGACCTAGGAGAAATCCAAATACTACTGTTCTCCTAAAGGACTTCTAATATTTAAAAGGACTCTTAACAACACTCTGCTATGCTCATAGAATAGTGCCTTGTGCAGCAGCATCAAAGAAGCTTCCTCCCTCAGTAGATGGGAACAAATACAGAGACCCACAGACAAACAATATGCAGAGTGTGATATCTTGAAACACTAAAGGGGATGCTTCCATAAAATCTCTTCCCACAGGGCTCATGGAGCTCCAGGACAGAGGAGGCAGAAAGAGTGTAAGAGGCTAAGGAGTTGGAAGACAATTAGGAAGGCTTTTGGAACACAGCAGGACAGATCTGCATATGAATTCACAGAGGCTGTGGCAGCTTGCTTAGGGCCTGCACAAGTCGAAACCTGATGGGGTCCCACAACTGGGAGGGGTAGGGGACACAAGCCTAAGCAATCCGCAGTTGATAACTGCTCGAAAATGACAAATCAGTTTTCTCCAGTGGAGTTTCACTGAGTGTACAAACCACTTTTAAGGCCAGGCCCATGCCCAGCAGCAGCTGGGTAACACAAAAGAACTCAATGGCATTTGCTGTAGGTTCTTTGTCTCGTAATTCTTCCTTAGGAATTTTTTTAACCTTACAGGTCCTTGCATATATATTCTGGTTTCCTGTTTTGTGTTTTTATGGGATTTTTGTTTGTGTGAGTTTCTCTGAGTCTATATGTGTCTTAAGCTTTTTCTTTGACTCTTCTTCACTTGTTTTCTTGTATTTTGTCCTATTTTGATTTGTTTGTTTTAATTTTATCTAATATCATTATCATCATCATCATCATTTTAGTTGCCTATTTGTATCATAATGTGAAAGAGAAAGAAGTGGTGTGGGTTTGGGCAGGTGGGAAAGTAGGGAGGATATGGGAGGAGTTTGGGGAAGGGAAACCATAATCATAATATACTGTATTAAAACTGCATGTTCAGTTAAAAACCCAAATTCTATTATTGAAATATTCAAGGTGTATTTTTTGTTTGTTTGTTTTTCAAGACAGGTTTTCTCTTTGTAGCCCTGGCTATCCTGGAACTCACTCTGTAGACCAGGCTGGCCTCCAACTCAGAGATCCTCCTGGCTCTGTCTCCTGAGTGCTGGGATTATAGGTGTGTGCCACCACTGCCTGGCTTAAAATATCAAAATTTAAAAATAAATTTAATCTTGTTTTCTCATCATTAAAAAAGGAGAGAGAGAACTCAGAGATGGCCAAAGTCCATCTGTGGATACACTATATACTCAAAGTCCAAGGAAGAGAGATCTGCTCAGGAGAAATAGCAAATAGGTTTGTGGACAGACCTCCATATGACAAGGGTCAAAATATCAGGCAAAATGTCAGTTGTGTAAAAGACACTTCTAGACACACAGACCAGAGCAAATGCCACACCCTCATCAACAGACCTGAGAGAGATGGATAAAGACCAGAGCAAATGCCACACCATCATTAACAGAACTGAGAGAGATGGATAAAGACCTGTGGATGACTAGGTTGAAGAAAAGGGGATTGTTACTTTCTCTCTGAGAACCAGTAATGTGGAAGGAGGGAATGCCACACAATGAAGAAACTTTAGTGCTTAAAAGGCTTCACATAGTGTATGCATACATATTTCAGAGATAAGTGGAGAGTAGTATTCACCCTAGAATTTGCTGAAATCTTGCAGTCCCATATCAAAATTTCAGATGGGTGATGAACATCCAAGTGTTCATATTTCTAATATTTCAAATATTCCTGTCTTCAATAATTAATTTTCTGAAACACTACTTTTAGCATTTGTATTTTCATTTGCTAAATCTGTCAGTCACAGGTAAGAGCTATTGCCCTGACTGTTAACATTGTTAATGGTACCATTAAAGAGTCAGTTATTTCCAGACTGTGTTCTAATGTCTGGAATCAACCTAAAGTGGCCACTTACAGGACTTGTGCTTGGCTATATTACTCATATTCCCTGAACCTTCTATTCTTCTGAGTGTCAAGTAATTAAATGCATTCAGTGAAAGTAGTGTTCACCCTAAACTCAGTAAGCACCTATTTCGATCACGGAGATCTCAGCTATTTTCTACAAAATGTTCTGATTTTACAGAATGTAAAACCTGTCCAAGAGGTAAAGCGACTTTTCTAAAAATCAGAATTTCTACCTGTGACAGTCTGTTTGTGTACTGTGGGCATCTACTTGTGACAGCCTGTTTGTAAAATATGGGCATCTACTTTCTCCATTCTAAGACTATTGGAAAGGAGGTGGTTCAGTGTGCTTTCTGTGATTCTAGGCTTATTTTATAGACCAGAGAAATTGCCTTCGTACTTATTTTGACTCACAGTTTTACTAGGAAACTGTTTGAATTCTACCACATCAACTATCCAGAGTTGTAAACTTTCTGGATAGTCTCTGGAAACTACAACTGGTCAATACAAAGTAAAGTCATCTAAATTAGTTGTTAATTATAGATATATAAAAGCCTGGTCCCATAGGAAACCAACTGTAGGTGTCTTAGGCAGGCAAATATGCTTAGGTTCACCATAGAGAGCCTTGTTCAACTCACTGCTGACATTCCAGGGTAAATGCACAACTTTCATGTTGCTGCTGTCTGCCTCATAGGAAACAGTTTCTTCATTTCAAAGCAACTGACATTCCTGCTAATATTTGTGCCTGCTCTGTCACCATGGCAGTGACAGGCAGATACTACTGGATGTTTGGGAACCCCTCCCTACCCTTTTAGTAAAGAGTTAAGTGGGAATGGAGAATGGAGACTAAAATTGCATAGAATTACTGTCCAGACAACAGTAAAAAATTCCATTTAGGTAAAAGAGGAGACACTTTGAAAGAGAGAAGGAAAGTCATGAATAAGATCTAAAGTCTGAGAATCCTTTAGAGCCTCTTCCTGAGGGGAGAGATGTGAGCCTTTTTGCTTTTTGTATAAAAACCATTGGCTATACTCTTGTTTTCTCATAATTGACTTACTTTGGCTCAAACTTGACCAATTTTGTGAGAAATTTGGCTTATATTGAAATATATAACCTCTGGTAATGTAAATGGTTCATGGGAGTTGAGTTTATTTTTATCTTGCTAAATGCTGCATTACATATGTAAATGAAATTTAGGTTGAGAAAATTATAACATAAGTTCTTTTAAAGATATGTAAAGCTTTTAATCCAACACATTATTTTGGAAATATAAGAATGTTTCCTCCTGTGTGCTTTATTGTTTGATCAAATTATGTATGACTTATACAAATACCATGCATAAACTCACAAGGACTCAACACAGCCCAGAAATTAATTTCTTACAGAATATTTTTAATAGAAACTCAATTCCCTTATTTTTTGGCATGTAATAAATTATTTCTGTAACAGACCTCTAGCATCTGATTTTCATCTCTATTGCCCTTTAGTGATAATGTCTAGTTCTTTGTAACTATGTACAGCCTTTGAAATTTCATACAGCTTTTCTTTACTAAATAAGTATCAGGAGAATTGTTTTCAATCTACAAGTTTGATAGATGTCTTCTTTGAAAGTACCATACCCAGTTACAGTGACCATTAAGGGTTTGCTCTTCTGAACCCAATTATCATATGGGAAAGAGGGTTTGGATTTCTAAGCTACACTGAAAACATTTGAGGAGAGTGGGTAAGTACAGCTCACTGGGTATCATTAATTACTACATGAGAACAAGTTTACCTGTAGGGCAAGTTCACTCCCTTAGGGAAAAAACAATCATGTGTAAATACATTCAGAAAAGCAACACAACCAAGTTGTGTCTATGTGAATATGCTTATACATATATACAGAAAAATCATTAGGCTTTTATCTGAAGCAGAGGTTGTACCTATTGGTTAAATGTGCGAATCACTGTACTGAGTAACTGATGAGAATTCCCATTGATGAAACTAGTCCCAAATTCCTGCTAAATTAGCTTGATGCCTTGGAGCTTCCTTGTACCTTTCAGTAAGTAGGTTGGTTATGTTTAGAGTTAGAAAATTAACACCATTGGGAACTTGAGAAAGCATGCAGCATTGTCTGTGCTTGGAAGGGACTAAGGCATTACTGTGAAAATACAAAGTGGATATGGATGCTGGATATTTTGTGGAGCACTGTTGTCTTTCCCTTACTTCCTTAATCCTACCCACAATAGAAATGTATTTTGAGACTGATTTTATGTATATGGACATTTTGCCTGTATGTACGCCTGTATAACATATGTGTGCAGTGCCTGCAGGGGGCAGCGGAGTTCATTGTATCTCCTGGAAGTGGAATTATAGATGGTTGTGAGCCAACATGTAGCTGCTGGGAATTAAACCCCTGTCCTCTGAAAGAGCAGTCAGTGCTCTTAACCACTCAACCATCTCTTTGGCCTCCACCCGTATTTTTGACCAGTTTTCACTTAGTTCGTAACAAAACTGTTCTAAGGAATCCTGTCTTAATCTGGTTCCACATCTCCAAAATCATTGAAACAAGTTGTCAATTGTCTCTTTTCATGACTCTGAATAAGATAATAGATGTCTTCCCCAATTAATAACTCCAAAAGCTGGAAAGAATTCCTTACAGATTTTTTTCAGTAGCAAAGTGAACTAAATTTTACTTATAATAAAAATAGCCTTTACAGGATCCCATTGAGAATTCCTGAGTTTCATGGAGTGCTGAGTTTTAAATTGTATTCCACAAAACTCAAGAGCATTACTCTCTGCAAACTGATGTGACAGTGCTGGACGTTTATTTGAAGCTGACTCTGATCCCAGGAGAATCTGACTTCTGTAGACATAAAAAGATCATTTCTAACATGAGGATCACAACCTGTGTGAGATGATCCTGACATGATGGTATGAGTTTCATCTGTACAGTGTGGATAATGATACCAAGAGTTGGTGGTATTCACTGTTGGACTTTGACAGAGAAGAATCCATTACATAATGCTGGCTAACACAATATAAGCAGACATATTTTCTCACATTAATGTGGACTTCCCTAGCAATTTTCTAACAGCCTCCCAAGCTGTTAGGTAACAATGTCAGAAAAGTTGCATTTGAGTTGACTTCAGCAAAACCTAAAACAGTTTACTATTTTTGTTACATTTTCAAATCAGTCTTCAACATCTTCCTTCAGTAACAGTTTTTTCCCTCAGAGGGATTCCCTACAATCATACTGCAGTCTTCACAGTTGCCCATTTGGACCCCTTGGTCTCATCGGCTCTGCTCTTTCAAATTTCCAACACTATACAACTCTTTCTGTCTTTCTTGGAGATTTACTTTTGCACCTACACTCTTATCTCTGTCACTGTAATTGTGTTTAACAAATCCCTAATCTTTCTCTGTTTCCTTTTTTCTGAGGAGAGGATTTCTGGAGTGTATGACAGGTTCTGGGTTATCTCTTTGTCTTTTACCCAATTTATTCCCCACATGCAATTAAATGAAAATGTATGTGCTTCTCTCTACTCCAACTTCATTGTCCTAAAAGTATTAATCTTTTAAAAATTTTGTTACACAATGTATTTTGATCATATTCTTTCCCCTCTCCTAGCTTCTCCCAGCTCTTCCCAACCTCCCTACCCACCCAACTTCATGTTCTTTCTTTCTCTCAAAACCCACCAAACTAAAAGTAACAAAACTCCAAAAAGTAGAAAAAACCCCAAAACAAACAAACAAACAAAAACCAGACAAAATCCAACAAGACAAAAATTAACAAACAAAATGAAAAGCATGGAATCCCATTTTGTGTTGGTCAACTATTTGTCAGCGTGGGCCTGCCCTGGCGTGTGGTTGGTATATCCAATGAAACTCCTTTGGAGAAAGCTCATTTTTCCCTTCACTGTCAGGTATCAAAATGGCAAACAGCTTTTGCTTGGAAGAGGTACTTTGTATCCACTTTTTTTCTCAGTGCTGGAATTTTTCTGGCTTGAAACTGTGCAGGTCTTGTGTATGCTGTTATAGTCTCTGTGAGTTCATATGTGATTTAATCTTGTGTCTGGAAGATGTTCTCTCCTCGGAGTTATCCACTACTTCTGGCTGTTATGATCTTCCTGTCTCCCTTTACTGAGGGAAGGCCTTTAGTGAAAACATTCCATTTAGGACTGAGTACTCCAAAGTCACTCTCTTCACATTGTATGGTTGTGGATCTCTGCAAGAAAGAAACCTCTCTGATGAGGGTTGAATATGTCATTAGAAGTAATTATTTTTTTTGCTATATTCCTTTAGCACAGTGGTTCTCAACCTTCCTATTGCTGTGACCTGTAGCTGGAGAATTTCTCTCCAGCTCCTGCCAAGCCCCACCAGTTCAGGAGCCCACTTATAAAATAAACACACCAACTCTTATATTATTTAAACTGCTCAGCCATTAGCTCAGGCCTACCATTGTCTAGCTCTTACTCTTATACTAAGTCCATTTCTGTTAATCTATATGTTGCCACGTGTTCCGTGGCTTTACCTGTTGCCTCTACATGAAAGGCAGCTGGTGTCTCCTCCTCTGCCTTCCTCTCCTTTTTCTCTTTCCTCTCTGCTCATCCCGCCTATACTTCCTGCCTGGCTACTGGACAATCAGTGTTTTATTTATACAGAGTGATATCCACAGCACTTCCCCTTTTCTTCTTTTTCAAAAAGGAAGGTTTTAACTTTAACATAGTAAAATTACATATAACAAAACCATTATCAAGCAAGAATTACAGTTACAATATTAAAGAAGATATCCTATCTATCTTATATTTGTGAGTCTAAGGTTTTATATCTAACCCATCTTTTACCATAACTGAGGAAATTATAACTATCTAGTCTTCAACCACATCAAAGACCTCAGAAGGATATAATACTACCTGAGAAATGGGAGAAGGATGCAAGCAACTTTTGAGAGTCTTGCAGGGTAGACAGAGACAGCTGGCAGCCTGGACAGTCATCCAAAGTTCTCTTGTAAAGTTGGGGCATCTGTCTTCAGCCCACAGGGTTAGAGTCTCTTGGTTATTTTTCTCAGTGTCCTGTAGAATCCCTGGCAGTTTCCTCTGTGCAGTCACTTTTCTCAGTGTCATGTCGAATGTCTGGCAATTTCCTCTGCGAAGCAGGAACCTGAAGGACCATTTTGTCAAGCAAAGTTCAGTGGTCACCTTTCTATGGGTCCTGCATGTCCAGTCAATCAAGCAGTCCAGGCAAGAACAGTTTCTTGCCCAAATGGCTATTTTTGTCAAGGTGAAGATAAACTCCATATAGAGTGTCTTTGATGCCCATCCTCCTCTCTGAAGTAAATCAGTGTTGCCAGGAGCAGACATGTCTCACTGTCCAGAAAGTCTAAATTTTTAAAATATTTTAAATGCCATATTCTGTACGTCTTTGAAGTATTTGAAGATTACCTATCTATCTGAAATATATCTATGTATACCTAGAAGACTTAACTAACATGGCTACGAGTATGATTATCATAGATGACTAATTATTAATCTATTTTTTAATTATCCATTACAATTTTAAATGAGCTGTACAAACATAACACCTTAAACAAGAGTAGAAATATACATACAGCATAACAACATTAACTTTAAGTTTGTATCAATAAACTAAAATCTATACCAATGTAAAACATTTTAAACAAGTTGTTGCACTTTAAAATAGGTTCAGCAATTTACCCTTTTATCCTATCATATCTATATCATATCCCCTTTTCTTCTTTAGAAAGAGATTGTATTTATAATCAACCTGTTTTAAATAAAAATATTGGTTTTTCTCTGTCCCACATGAGAGGGCTCTTCTGATTTGGGACACAAGAATCTCTTAACCTTTTATTTTAGCAATATGCCTGGGTTTATGCCTGCTCATCCCACCTATACTTCCTGCCTGGCTACTGGACAATCAGTGTTTTATTTATACAGAGCGATATGCACAGCAGTGATCCTTTAGCACAGTTTACCATGTTGTGGTGACTCCCGTCCATAAAATTGTTTCCTTACTACTTCATAACTGTAATTTGGTACTGTTATGAATTCTAATGTAAATATCTTGTTTTCCTGCTGGGCAGTGGTGGCACACACCTTTAATTCCAGCACTCTGGAGGCTGAGGCAGTCAAATCTGTGAGTTTGAGGCCAGCCCAGGCTACAGAGTGAGTTCCAGGAAAGGTGCAAAGCTACACAGAGAACCCTGTCTTGAAAAACCAAAGAAATCAAACAAACAAACAAAATCTTGTTTTCCTATAGACTTAGGTTACCACTGTGAAAGGATAGTTCAACCCCCAAAACTGTCTCGATCCAGAGGTTGAGAACCTCTGCAATCCAGCAGAATAATAGTGGTATTTTCTCCTAGACTCATTGCCTGTCTAACCTCAGGTTCTTGGCCTCATTAACGTGTCAGGCATGGGCTCCATCTCATGGAGTGAGCCTTGAGTCCAATCAAAAGGATCTTAATCATAAGCTCCTCAGCAGGTCCTGTGGGCCTTGACAGGTTCATGTAATCACTCAACTTTCTGGTTTCAGTCTTCACTCTTCTTTTCTTGTAATTTTAAATCTAGAACTACGGACCTACCTTTGGCATCTAGATTCTACAGTTTCTTTGTCCTTTCACAGTCTGTGTTCTTTTCCTGAAACACTCTTCCTCAGTCCCCTTGTTTTCTATTCCAAACAGCCTTGCTAACTTCTATTCATATTTCAAACTCTGTGTGTTACCTTTCTGGAAGGGAGGCATTTTTCTCCATTCTGGTTTGAGGTTCATGAGATCATGAAAGCACATGATCTGGAGTCAAACTGAAAGATTGAGTCCTAACATCATTCTTTTTTGTTTGTTCATTTTTGAAATTTTATTTTAATTATGTTCCTCCCTTCCTTTTCCTTCCTCCAAACCTTCCCATATACTCCACTTTCTTCAAATTCAAGGCCTCTCTTTCCATCAATTGAAATTGTTATTGTACACACATATATTTTTATATAAATATATATATCCAAAATATAATCTGTTGAGTCCATGCAATGTTACTTGCATGTGTATTTTTCAAGTGGTACGTTGACATTGGACAATCAATTGTTGTGTCCTTGCCAGGAAGGACCACCTCTATTGCCCCCTGCTTTCCTCAGTTGCTGTAGTTCTTTGTTCAGGTAGAAGAAGCCTTATAAGCTTTTCCCCATATGATCTGGTGTGTTTGTTGGTGTCATCCTTATTCAGCTCATGTTTGTGAGACTTTATAGGTATAGCAATTGATTTTACTGGGAGAAATAATATCATAGTGTGGTGATATATTGTGTCCCCCAAAATACTGTGCACCCTAATAAAGCTTATCTGGGGATCAAAGGACAGAGCCAGCTACTATATAAAACATAGAAGTCAGGCAGTGGTAGCACACGCCTTTAATCCTGGTATTTGGGAGGCAGAGATCCATCCAGACCTCTGTGAGTTCAAGGCCACACTGGGGAACAGAGCCAGGCACGGTGACACACACCTTTAATCCCAGCACTAACCATAGAGGTCTGGAGTTCTGTACAGTCAGACAGGAAGTGATGTAGTTGGGTGGAGAGAGGAAGTGAGATACAGAACAGAAAGGCATATAGGCGTGGTTATACAGGAAGTAGGCCTCTTTGGTGAGGATTTCCAAATGGTAAGAATGTGGTTGGCTTCTTTCTGCTCTTCTGATCTCTCAGTTTTTTACTCCAATATCTGGCTCCAGGTTTTTTATTAATAAGACTATTTAGCAATCATCTAACATCATAGTAAACTCCCTGATCCTTTGGCTCTTATAATCTGTCTGCTCCTTCCCTTGTAATATTCTCTGAGCCCTTGGTTCAAGAGTTTAACATTCTTAAGTAACTATACCACCTTGAAAAATTATTTTGTTTCCTCATGACTTATAATGAGATCACATGTAATAGTAAAATATAATGTAATTATCTTCATTGGGTAATTGTTAGGACACCAGTAAAAAATAAGAAGAGAATTACATAGTAAAGGATTCACTAAACAAAGGTATAATTATTATTACTATTAATACAAACTCTCAGTTGTTATACTAAGACTGGATTATAATTATCCTTTTCTAGTGAGATGTGATAGTGCATACCTACAATTTCAGCACTTGAAATGTTGAGTAGAAAGAGTGCTGCAAGCTCAAGGACCCAGGAGCATAGTGAGTATAGGGTCTACAAGGGCTACATAGTGCCACCTTGTCAAAAAAAAACTATATTAATCATAATTATCTTTTTCATATTCCAGTAACTCACATGAACAGTCAGTGGAAAGCTCAAGGAAAATGTAATTTTATTTCAGTTTATATGTTTTAAAAGTGCTAATAATCCAGGAATCAATTGTCATTGACTGAGAAGTACTTTTTAAAGACCTTTAAGATTTCACTTCACCCCAATCAGAATGGCTAACATCAAGAAAAAACATCAATAAATTCTGGCAAAGCTGTAGGGAAAGAGGAACCCTCCTTTGCTGTTGGTGGGGATGCCAATTGGTGCAGGCACTCTGGACATCAGTATAGAGAATCCTCAAAAATCTGAAAATGAATCTACATGTGACCTAGCTATTCACTCCTTGTCATATGCCCAAAGGATTTAGCATTCTGTTCCATAAGTCCTTTCTCAGCAGTGTTTATTGTTGCTCTATTCAATTCCTATCAGCCAGGAAATGGAAACAACTAAAATTTCCTTCAGCAGATGAAGGGATAATGAAAATATGGTACATAAACATCTGTAAGAAAAATGAAATCATGAAGTTTGTAGGTAAATGGAAAGACACAGAAAGTATTATAATGAGTTGAGTAACCTAGACCAAGAACGACAAACATCATATATTCTCTCTCAGCTGTGGTCCTAACTTCAAATCCTCAGATGTGAGTATCCAGTATGGAGTCACCACAGAAACCAGGAAAGTATAAAGGGACCATGACTAAGTGGGAGGGGAAGAGCAGGGTGCCGGTGATATGAACTATGAAATGGAAAAATCAAATATTTTGTAAACACGAGGCAATGTGATTCCACCATGAGAAAAAAAATACCCAAAAAAACTCAAAATTAGGGGAAATTGAAGATTTAGAATTGATATGAAATTTTAGTTGTTTCCATTTCCTGGCTGATATGAATTGAATAGAGCAACAATAAACACTGCTGAGAAAGGACTTATGGAATAGAATGCTAAATCCTTTGGTTCTAAAATGTGCCTTATTTTGTATATGTGAAATTACGGTTTCATTTTCACATTGGAAGCCTCTAATTGTAGAAAAATCGTTCTTTTTTTTTGGGGGGGGGGGTTGAGACAGGGTTTCTCTGTGTAGCTTTGCGCCTTTCCTGGAACTCACTTGGTAGCCCAGGCTGGCCTCGAACTCACAGAGATCCGCCTGCCTCTGCCTCCCAAGTGCTGGGATTAAAGGCGTGCGTCACCACCGCCCGGCTAGAAAAACCATTCTTATGGGTAGTCCAGTTTACTCATTTCCCAGTTTTGTTTTGGCTGATACAGAGAGTCATCAGCCATCCTGAAGGACATTGGTGAATACAGAGCCTCCACTGCACCTTGGTATTTTCTTCCCAAGCATATGTCTGGTAGGACCACATTCCTGCTATTGCATGTACACCAAATTCATTGCTAGATGAGTTGCACAAAGAAACCCCCACACCCCTCAAGCCCTCCACCATTTCACTAGAACACATGCACACTCTGAGATGTTTGCTGCCAGCATACCGGAAGGGAACTCACTGCCCCAAGTGTCCAAACTGAACTTGAACTGAGGTTAGAAAGTATTGGGAACTATGTCCAGAAATGGAAATAATGGCCTGCAACATCCCCATAAACTGATAACTGAGAGTAGAATATACATTTGGAAGTGTTAATTTTTACAGAAGCACATCAAGTTCCAACAGTGTGGAACCTTTCACAGACACATTAGAAGACTTCGCTCATCAGCTAAGTAAAAACACAAAGTCTGAACTCTGTCTGGGAGGCAAGAAGATTTAGGAGTGGGGATAAGCAGTTAAGGAAAAAATCAGATGCGGAAACTTGGGCCTTTTACTTTAACACTGGGGAAGTGGAGGGAGCTGGGAAGTCTCAGAGTTCCAGACTGGCCTTGGTTACATAATGATTTGGGCTACATAATGAGAGCTTGTCAACAAACAGAAAAAATAAATAAAACAGATAAAAAACAAAACACAGAAAAACAAAAATAAAGGAACAGAATTCTAGTCTGTGACCACAAAACTGAAGAAGTCCTGTTTAGCAGTTTGAGCAGATGAACATGTTTCAGTTCATATGCCATGTGTTATTTTGAGACTAAAATTATCAGAGACCATGAAACCAAAGTTGCATCCTACTTAGACTGAAATTCTTTATGGAGAAAGAATGTGGTCATGTTACATGAAACAGTCTATAAATAAGTCATTATTTAGTACTTATAAAATCAACTCATTTGGGTGGCGATATTTATTTTGGAGAACAAACAAAGAGGAATTTTTAAATACTGCTACTATTAGTAAAAACAAAAAATTCTAAAAGTTTTATAAATACATACACAGTTTCTCTTCACTTTCACAGTGATGATATGAAAATAATCTTATCATTTTAACTTTGTAAAATGAAAATCTGTTATTGGCCTGTGGCATATGCCAGGATCACATGCTAATTCAGACTTTGCTTCAGGGAGAAAGATATACAGTCTTGGATAGGAATTGCTGTGTAAGGCATTCTCTGTGACAGGACTGCACTTGCTACTAGGAAGGTAGGCAACTTGTTTCATAATCAGAAAAATGTTTCATAATCAATTGCTATTATTTTATCGTGCTAAAATCTGAAATTTCGATACAAATTTGGCAAATGATAAAGAGACTAAAACCCAGTGGGGAGTACTATTGACAGTACGTACAAGACAGCATATGATATCTGGGGCTCACACACCCCATGGCTGCTTCATCTGCAAGATGCATTTCAAGTCAGGAAACAGGGCCAAGAGAAAGCACTCCATTCCAAATCTGAAAGCCACATGAAAGCCAACAACCCAGTGCAATATTATCTCATTAAGCAAAGCTGTTTTCTCAAATTAATCATCTTTTACAAAATAAAATGATGTTCAATTTTTTCTATAAATATAAAATTGATAACATTTAAAAATGCTGTTGGTACACAATCAGCTTATGTGATGACATGCTTCTCCAGTATGAGCTATTTGTAGGAAAAACAGTAATTAACACTAATTAATCCTAATTACTCATCTTGCCCTTACTTTTTAAAATTTATTTGCCCTCGCCAATATGCAGTGTTGAAGTTAAACAGTTGCTCAAATTCTGGAGAATGTTGTCAGCTCAGCCCCTAACATGGGCCACGTTCTAAGCATGCTTTCCTGGTTCCAGAAAGGAAAGGAAGAACAAATGGCCTGTGGTCAAAGGTGAGGCTGTCTATACACTTCAAGGAAAAGTCCAAGCTTCTTAAAGAATTAATATTTAGGGAGGGTCGAGCTGGAACAGGGACAGAGTGGGAGGGCAGGAAGGAGATACCATGATAGATGAGGACATCATGGGAATAGGAAGAGGCAGGGTGCCAGGGAGGCTCTCAGGAATCCACAAGGATGACCCCACCTGGGAGTGCTGGCAGTGGTCTAGAGGGTGCCTGGACTGGTCTACTCTGGTGACTAGTCTAGTGAATACCCTAACCACCATCATAGAACCTTTGTCCAGTGACTGATGGAGGCAGATGCAGAAATGCATGGCCAGGCGCAAGACTGAGCTCCAGGAATCCAATCCATGAGAGAGAGGAGGGATTCTGCAGGTGAGGGACGTCGAGATCATGATAGGAGGACGTGCAGAGATGACTGCCCACACTAGTGGAAGGCCATGAATTGTAGACTAGTGGCTGTAGAGCCCCCATGGGACTGGACTAGGCCCTCTGGATACGGAAGACGGTTGTTTGGCTCGAACTGCTTTGGGGGGCACCCAAGCAGGGGGATTGGGATCCGTCCCTGGTGCATGGACAGGCCTTTGGGAGCCCAGTGCCCGCAGTGTGATGCCTTGTGCAGCTTGGTGCAGTGGGGAGGGACTTGGACCTGCCTAGGCTCAATGTGCTGGGCTCTGCTGACTCCCCATTGGAGACCTAGATTTGGAGGATGTGGAGATGTGGGGTGGCTTGGGAGGGAGGGCTGAGGGGTGGGAGGAGGGAGGAGATGGGATCTGTGGGTGGTATGTAGAGTGAATAGAAAATTTCTTAATAAAGAAAATTGGAAAAAAAAAGAATTAGTATTTATCATGGGATTTAAGCCAACAGTGCTTTCTGTATTTGTATAGTTATCCCAGACAAGTAACACTAAAGTAATGTAAGGAATATATCCTTATGGTTTAAAATGACAGCTACCGTCTCTTTAGAAACTCTCCTAATTTGCATTTTGTTTCCATAATAAAACACTTGCCAAAAGCAACTTGGGAGAAAAGGGTTTGTCTTGCATTTTATAGTCTAACATCAAGGGAGGCAAAGGCAGGAATCTGAAGTGGAAACAAAGGAATGCTGCTTACTAGCTTGCTTTGCATGGCTTGTTCAGCCTTTCTTATACAACCCAGGACCACAAGGGCACCTCCCACGGTGGGCGGGTTCCTCCCACATTAATCATTAATCAAGAAAATGTCCAGCAGACATGCCCTCAGGCCAATCTGATGGAGGCAGTTCCTCAACTGAGGTTCCATTTTCTCAGAAGAGTCAAGTTGACAACCATGCTGAATCACTGTAGAAACCACCAATGACTTCATTGCCAGCAAGTTAAACACAGATTTTCAATCTAGAGAGGAGAGTCTTCATAAAAATATCTCTCCTTCTCTTTGCAGTCTCAGCTTTACTATTTCCTATTTGTGTATCTCTCCTGCTTATTCCATAAGTAAGACCTCCAGCAACCCTGGAATTTGCAGTATGCATGCCATTCTTTTGTAACCTTTACTCTTCCATTTGTACTTTATTTGACCTGCTCAACTTGATAAAGAATTTACTTTACTACATACAGAACATAGTTTTGTTAATGGTAGCTTACTGAGTCATAAAATGATTTCCTACTTGTGTCTGTCTAGTATCCACCACATCATGTTATATTAGAATGAAGTGAACACTTCATCACATTTTAAAAAATCTTCTACCGTGACTAAAGATATTTTCTAGCCTCTCAAAGGATATGAGATGCAAACTGTGCTTTCTTAGTTTCAGACTTACATGTATAATGTACGTGCTTAACATATCATTTGCATAGAGGATTTTAAAAAATACTTAAGAACATTATTCTGGAACCTGAAATTTTGAAGTCCCTCTTAATTTTGTAAGTGAAATTCTGACTAACTTAATATTTTATCTTGGCTGCCAGCTTATGCCAGCTTATAGTTATGATCATTTGATAACTATAATGGGAACTCCAGACTGGATACAGAATTTTATTCCTGGAATTGCTATTGAGCTCTACATAGCCCATTCCTATCTAGGTCATTCTTCAAACATGGCTTTTGCTCTGCTATAGTCTGTACATGATCTGTTCTGTCATAGGCAAAGGCATAATGATAATAAGAACTTGGTGTCTGCGCTTTAACATGAGTGTTAATTATCTTTCAAAAACACAGTATCAGGTGTTTTTGAGACCCTCCAAATTGAAACCCTGTTCAAGACTAACAATTTATTTTCTGTGTTAGATTTGAAATATTGTATCCTTGACACAATCACCATCTTATAATTTATTTTATAGATTGCACTAATTTACTAGATATACTCTAACCTTTACTTAAGGAAAACACCAAGTGTAGCTAAAAGTATATAATGCTGAGCAGCAAACATATGGGTGATGATTAATACTGATTTTCAGCTTGATTGGGTTAAGAATTACCTATTGGATTAGGGAAACACACTTCTGGGTATATCTTTGAGGGTATTTCCAGAGACAGAACATGAAGGCATTGATGTAATGAATAGGTTGAACCCCTGATAGATATGATGACACTATGAACAACAACAGAAAAGGCTAGCTGGAGGAGTAGGAAACTGAGATGTGTCATTACAGAAAATCTATCTCCCCTTTCCCAGATCTTGCTACCATTTTGTGAGCAGTTTGCTCTGATATTTCCTCCCTGCAGTAACAGTCATGTCTCTGAAAATATGTGCTGCTGTGGGATAATGCTTTTGTACACTGGTTTAATAAAACACTGATTGGCCAGTAGGCAGGCAGGAAGTATAGGCAGGGCAAGCAGATGAAAAGTATTCTGGGAAGAGGAAGGCTGAGTCAGTAGACACTAGCCCACCGTCCAGGGAGCAGCATGTAATGGCACACAGGAAAAGCCATGCAACACGTGGCAACATATAGATTAACAGAAATGGGCTGAGTTTAAATGTAAGAGCTAGTCAGTGGTAGGCCTGAGCTAATGACAGAGCAGTTTTAATCAATATAAGCTTCTGAGTGATTATTTTATAAGAGGCTGTGGGGTCTGTGGGGCTGGGCAGGACCAGAGAAAACATCAGTTACAATGAGCCAAAGTAAATATTTCTTCCTTTCAGCTGTGCGTGTCTAGTATTTAGTTATATCTATACAAAAGTAACTGATTCCATGTATTACAAACATCTCACACCATAAAGCTCTCATGATCTGTGTAATTTACAGGACAGAGTCTATGACAACATTTCAGTAGCTGAGGGGAAGTAGGTGTACGAGTTTATGAGCATGGGCTCCTCAGGAGAGACTTTAAGATCACCATGGGTCAGGCTGTGGGAGAGAAACAGTTAATGTAAGAGAGAATATCATCTTTTCCATTTTTCTTCCTTTCCTCTTAGTGCTTCCAGTGAAACAATGCATAACTACCATAGAGCGAACTTGTACGTGGAATGTGTTCCTCAGGCATCTTTACCATAACACTATTGAGCTTGAGTTGTTTATCATGTAAATGCTTCTGTAATAGTGAAGCTTTGTGTGCAGAAACCTGTCTCCAGTTAGTCCATTCTCATTCGAAGACACAGAACTTGTATGTGGGGCTTTGTGATTGACTTACTGTTTCCACCTTTGCTACCCATTTCTCTCAGAAAGAACACTAGAGAGAAGTGAGATAATAAGACACCATGAGACACTTCTAAAAGGGAAATAAGCATAGTAGTGACTTTATTTGTTAATATTTATTCAGAACATAATGTGGACTTGTATACCACACTCTTTCATATTCCCCCAAAAGAAGACTCATGAGATTAGGCACTTCCTGATAGACCCCACGGCCTGTTCTTTTGGATGCTCTAAATCTTAAAATGAATTCTCACCCAAACAGCCCAACAGCTCCCAGGATAGTCCTAATAATGGCAATTCATGTTTATTAACTGTTACTATGGAACCTAAAAATTTAAAATATAGCATAAAATTTGAGATACAACAGCTCTCTTGATCAATAATCTCAGAGACCACAGTTTCATGTCTTTTTTTCTCAAACACAGATAAGCTTTAGAAAAATACAAATGAAGTTTTGAAAAAAAATTGTATTAAGAAAAATTTTTCATTCATTTTACTCACCAAAGATCCCCCTCTTCCCTCCTTTCACCCCCACCGGCCTTGCCCTCCAAACCCACCCTCCACTCCTCCCTAAAAGAAGGCAAGGCCTCCCATGGGGAGGCACATCCAGTAGAGGCAAGTCCAACCCCTTCCTCCTGACTCAAGGCTGTACCAGGTGTCCCATCAAAGGTAGTGGGCTCTACAAAGCCCCCTCATGCACCAGGGATGGACTCTGATCCTACCGCTAGGGGGCCCCCCAAGCAGATCAAGCTACACAATTGTCTCACCATGTGGAGGAGCTAGTTCAGTCCCATGCAGGCTCCACAGCCATTGATACACCTTTTATGAGTTCCCACTAGTTTGGTCTGGTTGTCTCTGCAGGTTTCCCCATCATGATCCTGATACACTCCTCCACTGATGGTGGGAATGCAAACTTGTACAGACACTTTGGAAATCAGTGTGGTGGTTTCTCAGAAAATTGGAAATCAATCTTCCTCAAGACCCAGCTATATCACTCTTGGGCATATACCCAAGGAATGCTCAATCATTCCACAGGGACACATGCTCAGCTATGTTCATAGCAGTGTTATTCATAATAGCCAGAACCTGGAAACAACCTAGATGCCCCTCAACTGAAGAATAAATTAATAAAATGTGGTACATATACACAATGGAGTACTACTCAGCAGAGAAAAAACAATGACATCTTGAAATTTGCAGGCAAATGGATGGAACTAGAAAGTATCATCCTGAGTGAGGTAACCCCGACTCAGAAGGACAAACATGGTATGTACCCACCCTTAAGTGAATACTAGATTTAAAGCGAAGTTTTGAAAAATTTTATCATGCTGTATAGAAAAAAATAAAAGTCTCTAGGGGGCATAGAATACACAGAAACAGCTAGTGTGTTCCAGCACACTCTCGGGGGTTAAGTGTCTCATTAAACATAGATGACTAATGTTCCCCAAGTAGAAGCTACTGGTAATTAAAATGCAGCAAGATGGACAACAGGGGTTCAGATTAGCCTTTTGACAGAATGAAAATGTGGTACAGGATTTCCACTTGAAACTGCCAACCTGGAAATCAAGTCTTACTGGACCACAGTGTATTGTCCCCTGTAGGGCTTACAGAAGCAGGAAAGAAGCAGGGGAAGTCAAGGAGCCCAACCAAAGAGCTTCCACAAGGCTTTGCTTCTTTTCATGGATACATCCATGCATTCACTGTTTAGGGAAATTTCTTACATAGGAAGACTTTGGGAAGCTAATTGGATAACTAGAAATGGGTTATGTTGATTTGTTATGATCATTTGTCAAAAGTTATTTTATTATTTAAAGAAAATGGCAATGAGGACAAAATGTGGTGTGGATTGTTCACATCCTCTTACGTTGATGTCTCAGATTGAAGTGGGCCACATTCAACGCCTCCTTGTCAGTGCTGGAGAACTTGGATTCTGTCCTCTAACTTATTAACACAACAAAAATTTCTCAGACAGAGTATACCAAACATGAGGACTCTCCTTTGCATTCTGCCCACTCCTCTTTGCCAGCCCTCTATTTTCTTGCCTCTCTCTCTCCAAAGAACTATGTTTAGTTTTAATTTTGTTCTTATACTAGGTCTCACTGTGTAGCACTGGTTGGCTTAGAACTTGCTATGTAGACCAGGCTGTACACAAACTCAGAGATCTGTCTGCTTCTGCCTCCTTCGTGCTGGAATTAAAGCCATATGCCACCATGCCTGACTGTCTTAATTAATTTTATAAATGTAAACAGGAAGAAAACCAGAAAATTATAACAAAAGAAACTTTGATGCTGTGTCATAGATGCCAGTAAGTGTGGATCTGGGTAACTTTTCTTTCCTACGGAAAGTAAAATCTTTACTGTGTCTAGTTTGTAACAGCTCTTTCCTAGATGATGTGTTGGTGATCTCGCTCCCTATTTGTTGGTGTACAGAATAATAATTTATTTGTGCAAATTGATTCTGTATCCTGCCTCACTGACGAATTTGTTTCTAGTTTCTAGAAGTTTTCTGGTAGAAAATTTGGCCTACATTGGAATCATGTGGTAATAGGGACATTTTTGTTTATCTGATGATATTTTTCTTTTCTTTTAGAAATTTAACTGTTTTATATTAATGAAACTGGCATGTTTATTGTGCATCTTTGTACCATTTAGATTTTAGGTTATTTGGACTTGATAACTTTGCTTGTAGCCATAGAAATAATTACATCATATAAGCTTAAATGTATCTTACAGATTTATTTTAAAAGCTTTCTTAAGATTATGTGGCCTGAGCACTTGGGGGTGAAATGTGCATATGTCTGTGTTTATGCCCACTGATGGCTAGAGGGATAGGTGTGGGTGAGCCATTAGTATTGAGGTGGGGAATGTGTATTTTAACTACTAACTTGATTCTTTGATGATTTTCATAATTAATATTCTTCAAAAATCAACCTTAGACATGATTATTTATATGTTCATGTATTTTATTTATTTGTTTAATTCTATCTTTAATATTTACCTGTCAAGTACCAAATTTGCAATACATGTTGGTTATTTTTGTCTTTTCATATTTTAATATGTATATTGTATTAAAATGAATAGATCTAAGCAACCAGAATTTGCTACTGTAAATCTTCTCTACCCCTTTATATTTTCATGGATTTCTGCTTTGCATTTCTGTCTATTGTACAAATATTTTATAACTCTTTGAGTTGAATATACTGTGTAACAAATGTGTTTAATTTTGTAATATTGTTGTTTCTGATGAAACTTTGGTCAATTTGTAATATACTAACACCATACTTTAAATTTTTCTAATTATGTCATGGTTTTATTCAATTTTAATGGCATCATCTGTTCATTAGGAATTTATGTTTATTCATTTTTAAAATTTTATAAACATTGTAAGGATTTTCAATTTCTAAATTTTATTAAAAAGCAAACCATAAAAATTAGGCTTAAGCATTTATTATGTTGATGGTCATGAATACAAGTGACCAGGAGTTAGGCTATCTGGATAATAAGTGCAATGAACATTCTACTGTGTAGGATTAACATTGTTTTATTTCTAGTCTAACCTAGAATCAAATATCTAGCTTTCCCTTCCCATTTAGGACATTGCACTCTTCTAGAGTTGTTTGGCTTGTTGTTACTCCAGGGTGGGTATACACAGAGGTGATATGCAGTAACACCATGCAGAATGAAACTGAGTGTAGAAAAGGTGGCTTTGATTTAGACCAAGTTCCAACACTGAAGTCTAAGGAAGTCAGTTTAAATTCTCATATTTGCTCTTCAATTTGCCCCAATGAAGGATGTGTATTTAAATATCACCAGCTACAACCGTAGAAGTGCAGGTTTCTTCCATGCTCTGAAAAAATTGCAGAAAGGTGGTAACAAGAGAAGCCTGTTAACTGGTTTGCTATCATTTCTAGTGGGACATTATAGTGCCTTAAGACTTGAAATGGCTTCTCTTCCAGATCAAGTACAAACTTACTAGTAAAACTTTCTATGAAGCAACTTAAATAGGCAAATTCTTCTTTCTACTTTGATATTGAAATGAGTTATATGAAGAATTGAAACTTCCCTCTCTTTCTCCAAAAATATAGTATGAGATGTAGCCTCAGAGATTGTTTCCTACTGTTGATTGTCTAAAGCACTGGGATTGAATTATCAGTCCTTAACATCTCCCTGTGGGCAGCCATGGAATTAGGAACATTTGCCACAGTGTGAGGCGGTATTTGCATTGTCCATTAGTTTGGGTTTTCATCTTCATCTATTGCTGTTTGGGGGATGTTGATTTCCCTAATTCCAGATGGCTACAGTTCTGTGAGTCCTTGATCTCTAGGTGCTGTTTATCTTGTTTATGGTGAGCTGGGGAGCTTGGAAAAACCTACGCATCTATGTCTCTAGGAGACAGAGAATTCATATTGGCATGAGGCCAGGATCCTATGGCTAATCTATGCAGGCTTATCAGCTGATGTGTTCCCTCTGGCCTTCCCAGAGTAAGTGAGCTAAATGGAAGTGTGCTTACTGAAAATCAGGATACATATTAAATATGTCTCACTACCCTCTGGCTAATGGAACAAGGGAGGAAAATGGTGAAATATGCTCCCCCAATTTATTACTTGATTTAATAAGGACTGCTTTGGATTAAGGTCATTTGATAACCAGCAGGTCATGAAAGGCATTCTCATTTTTCTGAAAATAAATAAAAACTTCCATGGGAAAATGTTCTCCACCACTAGAAGAAGGCAAGCATGTGTTGGGGAATCACACAGAGGATGGTGCATAAATATAACATGTTGAATCTAATATTTCTTAGTCTCCATACACAGTTTAGGTATTTTCTAAACAACTGACTCTCTTTGTTCTACCTTACAGGAAAACATTTAGATTTACCCACTGTTGGGGAGGTGGGTGGAGTTACAAAACTTAAATTAAATTGGTATGTTGTATTCAACTAATCTGCTTTACACCAATTTAATTCTCAAATCCAATTGAAAATTCTAAAAGGGTGACAGCAAAAATTTTTTATTAAAAAAAATCAAAATGAAGAGGTTTTTACCTTTTCTTATCATGAGCAGCTTTATTCCAGGGCTTAGGGGAGAGGAAGATATCATTGTTTGTTCATTTTTGGAAAGGTTTCTTCCTAAGTTTTCTATTTTGTGGTTGCTCCATAGAGTTTTAAGAGTGTGCTGGTTGTCTGCAGGAGCTACCATCTGTAAGACCTGAGACTCAATAGTAACTGAAAAATAGCAAGACCATCAAGATTTGAAATCTGTTTTAATTGACCTCATAATAATGAAACGCATTTTAAGACATCATTACCATGATTTACATAATTTTATAATTCCAATGAATCTTTGAATTATAAAGAGCAGAATATAAGTAAGCAGTTTTTATAAAGTGATTTATCTATGATTTTAAAATTATTTTTATTCCTCAAGAAAATATAATAGGAACAGCAATGTCAACACCCTCATAGAGGTCAAGACCTGTCAAATACATCTTCATTTGCTAAGTTGTTTACATGTTTATTGCAAGCTTAGCTCTCAGCAGCAAGCAGAGAATTCTTACTAAATCAAATGTTGCCTTTACACAATCATTTTTTAGCTTCCAAAAACCTCCCAAAAGCAAAAAACAAAAGGAAATTGTGTATTCATTTTAAATTTGTTATTCAGCTTGCTATGTCTAGAGATATTTTCAAGTATGGATTTTCAAATCTGTGAATTACTGAAAAACAAGGTTTCGCCAATTCTCTTAAAAATGTAACAAACAAGAAGGAAATAGGGAACATATTGAAAGAGGAAATGGTAAGATGTTGTGGGGAGGGGGATAAAGAAATGAGAGATTGACCTTTACAGTCATTTGTCTTAGAAAAAACAATTCTATAAATTATCATAAGCAAATGAAAGTTATCAGATTTTTATCTAATATTAAAAACCATGACATGTGTCAGATGATGTCTTATGGTTTCAGGATTCTGAGATCATATTAACTGATGGCATTTCTCTGTGACCACCACTTACATTTAACACAAAGTCCCTGTCGTGATACACCTTCAGAGCTACTGAATTCAAGGTTTATTGGTCTAGTGTCAATCAAAGATGCCTTATTTTCTAAGTCATCACATTACCTTTCTGTCTGAAGCCCTGTGAAGAGAAGAGAGTATTAGTACTGGACTGTCTGTGAAGATTCAGCATGTGAGCAAGGTTGGTTGGTTGGAGTCAGATTAGGTCACTGGGAGCATTAATGCTGCCAGAGTGAGTTCTAGGCCAAGGAGCTTCACCTGCAAGGACAATGGACAGGAAAAGTTCATAGAAATCAGCAAACATATCAAGAAATGGTAGCATGTACAATGTTGAGAAGAATGACAAGTTGTCCCTCCAACTTTTTGAGTGGCAGTTCAGTTCTTGCATTATATGAATAAAGTGAACATTAATTTTTTTTAAAGTAACATTCTAATTGATGCTTTCCACATTTCTAATATTTGGAAAATATTAAGACATTAAAATTAAAATATCATTCAGATGGAAGTTGTTGTCCACTGAAGGATCTCTGGATTCTGCTATTCACAGTGACTCTAGGCTCTATATCCTTAGTACACAGAGATGACAGAGAGCAGCATCCTTCAATGTGACTGCTCCAGTTCCCTTCAGTAACCCTCATTTACTCAACATTAGTGGTACCTGTTATTTAGTAGCTTCTATGCTCAAGTAGGAGGGTTAAAATTCTGTATGTCACTATCTAATTTCAGCTTTTTCTCAATATTCCTAAAGATGCAGTTATGTCTCTAGTTTTATTTTTCCCAGCTTGGACATATGTCTGTACCAGTGTTCTCATTTTAAATTCTTGGTATAATGTGAAGTGAGGTTAAAAGGAAGGTGGCAAAAATTAGAGGTACATGCATTGCAAGGCTCAGAGACTTGATAGGAATTGGCAGTAAGATGTTCAGAACAGTGATGGGGTAAGAAGAGGAGCTGAAGCAAAACCTACTAAAGACCAAGAGTAAAAAGTACAGCTCAGTTACTGGCCAACATCTCAGCATCTGCACAACTACACTTGAAGCACAAAACTGTAATTTTGAAAAGTATCAAAACTAAAGAAGGACAGTTTTGACCTTGGTGATACATTGGCCAACTTGAAAATACTGAATATTGGTCCCATTCCCAGTTGGACTGGGATTTAACTTTGCCTTCACATTTTAAATCTTCAATAAATTCTAATATAAGGCCAAGGGTAAGAACTACAATTTCAAGTGAGTAACAGAATTTTGAAAATATAAGCAGTAAATGGAAAGTTGAGTGGTTATATTTATTGTAATGTAAGATAGAGGCCATCTTTAACAGGTATCTCTCAGGTGTCAGGCCAGGCCTGAGCAGTTGACTGTCTTCATCTTGTACAGGTGACAAGTGTTGTGTGTTCATGAATGTCATGCTATGTTCAGAAGACATTGATCTTTATCAGCCCTCCCCAACATCTGACACTTACAAACTTCCCGCCATTTTTTTCTGCTATGTTCCCTCAGTCTTGGAGAAGAGAGATGTGATATGGATGCCTATAACAAGAAATCCATGGAGTCTGTTTAAAGGGCAAAGAATTTATTGAGAGGAAAAACTCACTGTAGAGAACAGAATTAACACAGGTTCTGGAACACTGTTCCAGCCGCCTGAATCAGTCCTGCATCCAAGTCCCACAAGGGAGCTAAGAGAGTGATGCCTACATGTATCTCAGGTCTTAAGGGTCACTGAAAGGCTATGCCTCAGGGGCGTGTACTTCAAAGTCATAGGCAGGTGGAGCAGTTACCTGTTGCATCTCTAGGGGCAGTGCTTCAAGGTCATAGACAGAATAGCTATCCACTACATCTTCTCCTTGTTTCTAAATAAAGTTCTAACCTAATATAAAATTATATACAATAAGAACAATTATCAAGTATCATCCAGGAAAGGGGAAAGGTAATAACCTAAACAAAAATAGAAATATAACCAGCAAGAAAAACATCAAACAAGAGACACATTCTAAAATCCAGAGATGTCCAGAACGTAGGTAAATGGTATGGTAAGAGACTATTCCAATAGCTGTCCCATCCTGAAGAATCTGAATCTAGTTCTTAATATGTTTTAGCTAAGATATAAGAAGGTTGTAACTGTAACTATTAGTCTTCAATCCCATCAAAGACCTAAGAAGGATCATAATATTACCTGAGAAGACAGACAATGCAAGCAAGCAATTTCTGAAAATATTTCGAGAATAGACAGAGAGAGTTCCAAGCCTGGACAGTCACCTAAAGTTTCTCAGCGTTGTTGGGGCATCCAATTTGGCAGCAGGTCTAGAATATCTGACAGACCATTTTCAGAAGCAGGAATTTTGAAAGACCTTCTTACCCCATCTTGGCAAGGTTCAGTAGTTGCTTTTCCTTGTGTCCTGCTCATCTGGAAAGGACAGCATTCATACTGTCAGCAGTCAATACAAGGGCAGTTCTTTGCCCAGCAGGCCATTTTGTGCCAAGAAGAAGACAACTTCCAAACAGAGTGTCTCAGAAGCCCAACATTCTCTTGGGATCAGATCAGTGCTGCCAGGAGCAATTGTGTCTCATGTCAACAGAATTCGAAGTTATCAAAACATTTAAATGCCATATTCTCTAGATCTATGAAGTGTTTGAAGATTACCTATCTATCTGACATATGTTTCTGTAAATCTGGGAAACTTACTTAGCGTAACTATAGAAATGACAAGCTTGGGTGACTACAAATCTGTAAGTCTTATCTACCTAAATAACCTAAGGACTAAGGATTCTATAACAAGGTAAACAGTTTGCAATCAGATGTACAGTATCAGGACAATGAACTGAAAATTGTGACAACACAAAGTATCTTAAACAGAAGAAATAAATGCATAGTACAATATGAGATATGACAACAGTATCCTTAATGTGCATCAATATACAAAATATCCTAAACAAAGGTAGAACATCCATATAGTATGATAAATATAATTTTACATTTATATCAATATACAAAATATTTCCAACAAGAGTAGGAATATGTATATATACAATACAACAAATATAGTTTTGTATTTATATCAATATACAAATTATCTTAAATATGAATATAAAAGTAGTTTACATTTGTATCAATACACAAGAATCCACATCAGTGCAAATTATCTAAGGCTGATATTTTACTAAATCAGTTCACTAATAGATACAATATTCTACCTTAATACCCTATACCTCTCCATTCCCCTTTTTCTTTTCCAAAGGAGAATACTGAGTCTTAATTTTATTGTTCTACCCCTAACCCTATAATCATTTATCAAAACCCTGAGAATAAAATACAGCTATATTAGAAAATTTCATACCTGTTCATATTACCAAGTAGGTCTAAGCTCATACAGATCTGAAAATCCTAGGTAAATGGTAATTAGTTTACTTGTTCACAGCTTGTTCATTTTACAAGACATTTGCTGTAGTAACAGTGGTAGAAACCTATCTTTAAAGAAACTGTCAATAATAAATCAATCACAGAGGAAAAGAAGCAGGAACAACCACATGACCACTATAGACTTGAGCTGGAGTAAACTCAATGACTCTCAGTTACTATTTAGTAGGTAGTAGACAAAGACTATCACTACCTCTACTACCCTCTGCTTGTAGCCATGGGGTCCTAATCATATATCAACAAATATCTGTTTAAATGAAATCTTACTCTTCTGAAAATCACAGCACAAGAAAATTTTAAGAGAGAAATTTTTAAGATTCAGTATGCAAATTTAATAGGTTTTCGTTTGCTGCCAGATAACATTCCTTTTCTGAATGAATTCACTGGACTACAGGAAAAAATGCAAATAACAACAGCAAAATGTATTTGCCCCAAATACTTAGTGATAGAATAGTTATTAAGAATAGTTCTTGAGGAGGATGTTCACTAATTCTCTGTTTTTCCTTTCCAAGCCTGTGTAACAAGGGCTTCAATGTGTTCATAGCCTGAAGCTGGGGCTCATAGAGGCTCGTGTAGGTGAGGGACCACAGATCATGCTGAGATCAATCTTCCTTTTATTTGTATTTCCCATTTCATCTACTCAGACCCCACTCCATTTCAGGTATTACTAGCTCCTTTTATGGAGTAAAAAGTCCAGGGATTTTTTCCCCTACTTAAAGGACTGCTGTCAGTAAAATTTCTCTAGCTTTGTGCTACTTCATGCCAAGAAATCACACACTAAATTTCCCTTCTCAAAGTCGTAACCAATCCAGGGACAATCTTTCTGCCTTGGTCCAAGTGCCTTTGTGAAGGAAAAGAAAATCAATCACATCTATTCTGTATTTCAACATGAGCCAGTCTTCCTTTGTGTGATTTCAGGTTTGAAAAGAAAAGCATCCACCCTCTCTCCACAAGTTTACTAATACTGGAAATTCCTTTGTTAAAGGTGTAACTTTAACAATGGGCAAAGCTGTTTGTTGTGCAAGCTTAGTGACCCCAGTTCCGTGCCTGGAACTCATATAAAGGTGGGCTGACAGAATTGATGCCCTCAGTTGTTTTGGGACTTCCACACCCATACCACGGCATGAAAATGCCCCTCTCACAACATCATGTGCATGTGTACATGTGCACACAAGCATGTGCTCACACATGCATGCACATACACACACACACACACACACACACACACACACACACACACACACATACACACTACTAATAAATAAAATTTAAAAGAAATAACAATTTCCTCTATGTGTTGATCATAATTGTAATTATCTAAAGCTATCAAATGGAGCTTGAGAATAGATTTTCATAGGAAGTGAGGGGAGGCTGGACACATATCAGGAACCTGCATGAAAACACAGACATGAGCAGAATATGGAGTTCTGTATTCAAACATCCCTTCCTTCCATCTGAATTTCAACTAAACTATTTTTTTAGGTGTTAAAGGCATTTCAACTACAAAAGTATGATGCAAATTGTCTTCGGCTATAGCTAGGCCATGTATGTGTTTTCTTCTTTGCTAGCCATCTTTCCATATACACACATTATTCAGATCTAGTAAGAATATGGATTTTAGATTTGTCATTATTCATAGAGCCTGTGTGTGTTCCCCTTTTAATGAGGTAAAACTATATGTTAACTCAGCATCATCTTGGCGATAGAACATACAGACATTTAAGAACACAACAATAGTTTGTATTACTTTGATCCATTACCTTTCAGCAAGTTCAGACCAGGGACATTTATTCAGCACTTCAAACTTTGTGCCTCCACCTAGTGGTAACTGACAGAAACAACATGTTCTTAAGCCATCTCATTTTGCAGGCACAGGAGAAAGATAAATTGAAAATAGTTCTTGGTCGACAGGCATCTGCTATGAATTCAGAAATATCCTGACATAAATGGAAAACATACAGTAAAGATAGACATTCAGTACCAAGGGAGAGCCAAGGGCTCTAACTCATGAATATTAGAATAGACATAGCATGGGGAAAGCCAGAGTTTATACCAGTGTTTGTGTTTGGGAAATCACGTAAGATGAAAGGGTAGATGGTTTCTATTAAACAGGAAGAACAGCACCAAGGATTTCTCTCGACTCTTTTTTTCTTGAGAATATGAGGACATTGCCCAGCAGTCAGCTTTTCTGAGACTTTCCAGTGCCGATATCCAGTGGCAAAGAATCTCTGAGGAAGGTCATTTTAAAATATGAAGGAACCCATTGTTTTCTATAAGTTTCTCATCTAAAGTCTGCAGTAGAAATTTTAAGAAGATTACATCTTAAGTTGACTCTGATTAAGGCACACGTCTCCAGTCTCTGAGACTTCCAAGGATGTTGCGAGCTAGACCAATCCAAGGCTCTGTCAGAGACCCTGCTGAAAGAACAAAAGACCTGGTTCTGTGAACTAGCTCAGGAGCAAACTTGGCAAGGCCAGTCTGAGGCTGGTACCAGACCCTTGAAGGAGTTAAGGTTTCTGTTCTTTGGAACTGGCTTTCCCCGTGAAGATACTGGAGCTATCATTCCCAAGGTGACTTTGTGAGTTTGGTCTGTGATGCCATGGAGATACTCTCTTCTCTCTGTGAGCAACACTGCTTGATTAACTTTCTGATGTCTTTGTCCTTTTCTTCTCCTGCAAATGCTATGCAAGGTGCTGCACTTCTTACAAGTTTTACTGGCACAGTCATAGCTTGTGCAAGAACCCCCAGTCCCAAGCTTTCCTGTCTCCTTGTCTTCTGATCTCCTGGTCCTCTCTCTCAAGACCTGTCACTGAAGAATAACCTGCTGGTCCAGATGACAAGGAGAAACATAGGAGATAATCATGTAACTGAAACTTCCCCTGAGCCTTTTTTCAAAAGACATTTTCAAAAGACAGTGATGGTCAAGTCCCCAAGAGCAGCAATCTGCGGTTGTGTTCTTAATATAAGAAAGGCAATCCCGCTCCATTTTATCTTTTTCTTACTGTAATGCAAGAAAGAACTTCAGAGATTAATCAAATACCATCTACTATACATGGTAAAACTTGGTAAATCTAATGAAGCTGTTAGAGCATAACGTAGGTAGATTCACATGATTTATATAAACTTCATTATGTTTAGTCCAACTCTCATCACTGTGAAAATCTAATGATTGTCCTACATATGCTGCCCCTTCAGCTTAGCCTGTACTTTGGAAGACAATTACTTGCAAAATTCACTCCTCAAAGAACTTACCTCAAATTCTGTTGATAGTTCGGCAATATTTTATTTTTAAATTTATCTTTGAATTTATGATTTGAGAAGTAAGCACTCTGATTCTCAGCCTGGCCTTGCCTAGCCACTCATAATATTATAGCTCCACCCTAGCATCCTGATCCTTCTCTTAACTATTACACTCTCTGATCTAGTGAAGCTGGCCTTTCGCAGAGGTAAGGCCTGAGAGGAAAGGCTGCTTCTTGACCGTCAAGTTACACCTGCTGTCCACTCAGGTGTGTGTTGGGTTGACTTTCCCTTGTCTGGTCTGGAGTCCTGAGGTTACTGGGCAGGCCTCTGAGAGCCCTTTCTGAAGCGCTGCCTCTCCTCTGCTCCTCCCTGCTGGACACCATTGCTCTCTTCTGGTGCCCTGGATCTGCCTCTGTAGCCCTTGGCTTCTTTACTGCTATTCTTCTTTGGGTGCCCAAAACTCCCTAATCCTAAGAAACACCTTGCTGTCCCACTTTGTCTTTAATGCCATCTTGCAGGGGTGAATAAAAGGTGCATTGTTTGTCTCCTGATATTTGGAAGAGTCATGGCATGTAATAACTCTTCCTGTGTTTATACACATAATTCACAGGGCTTGCATATGAGTCTGGTAGATATAGAAGATATATTGCCAAAGCAAAGACATCAAAGCTAAGTAATTAGCCTCATTCATACAGAGGACAGAGATAACTGACAGACTATGTTTAAGGGCTGGGAATGCTGCCCACTGGCAGAGAGCTTGCCTAGCATGTGAGAGACTCTGTGCTCAATCCCAGTACAACACCTCCCCACACAGAAGGAATTATATTTAAGACTGTATTTATAATTTCAAAGGTGTGACTCTCTATGTGATAACAGACAGGCACTTGGCTTCTGTCTGTTAGCGTTCAATTATTGTCTCAAATCATTTGTTAACTGTTCTACTTATATGTATTCGACTTTTCTCCTAAGACTGAGAGCATCTGAGGGTCAAGTCAAACATTATCAGGGCACTGTCTCCCAAGACACATAGAATAATTTTGAGAAAAAAATAAGTTATTGGAATAAATTATTGAATACTCTAAACTTAGTCATTCAGGAAATAATATGCTATATCAAAGACAAAGACTAGCATCAGAAGAACACGCAGTTTCCCAAAATACTGCTTACTGTATGGAAGATCCTGGGCACATTGTTTAAGACAGGCTGTTATGTCTTCATCTCTAAAATAGATATAGTAAATAATTTATATAGTGGGCCAATTATGTAACTAAATGGCATAATGTAGGAAAAGTGCTGAGAACACAAGATGCCATTACTACACATACTGACTAGCAGCAGCAACTTCTAATCAAATTTCAGGAACCTCATGGCTGGTACTCTGTTCCATTTTCTTGAGTTGATGACTATAAAGAACATGGACAAGTAGTCACTTCGGGGCTGGTATACCTGCATTACAACCAGCTGTTCCTTTTGGCTTCAAAAGAATTTTGATGATAGATTCAGTTCATCAACTTTAGACATACTAAGAACATACTCTGTAAGAGTCATATGGACCACAACCATGAGTGTGTTCATTTCTGGGAGTGAAGATTTGGTACTCAGGTCACTGAG
This sequence comes from Peromyscus attwateri, assembly GCA_902168425.1. Classification (NCBI taxonomy): domain Eukaryota; kingdom Metazoa; phylum Chordata; class Mammalia; order Rodentia; family Cricetidae; genus Peromyscus; species Peromyscus attwateri. The sequence goes on from CABHPP010110392.1 coordinate 63,426, forward strand.
TTGGTTTCATAGCTTCTCCACAAGCCACCATAAGCAGTACCCAGCCATCTAAGTCATCTGCAGCCCTGAACATGAGCCTTCATTATTTGAAAAGCTCACTTATTCTCACAGTTCAGTAAACCAGTCTGCACTTTTCTCCTGCCTAAGAACTGGTATTTTTTACCTCTTTTGTGAGCAACTGTATAAAATGCTTTTGCCTGTTAATGGGGCCAACAGGGATCCATTGCACCAATTCATTCTAACTCTCAAAACTTAACACCACTTGTGCTGGCTAGTTTTATGTTAACTTGACACAAACTATAGTCATCAGGGAGGAGGGAGTTTCAACTAAGAAAATGCCTCCATAAGATCAGACTGTAGGCAAGCCTATAGGGCATTTTTTAAAATTAGTGATTGATGGAAGCAGGCCCAGTCATCGTGGGTGGGGCCATCCTTGAGCTAGTGGTCCTGGGTTCTATCAGAAAGCAGACTGAGCAAGTCATGAGGAGCAAGCCAGTAACCAGCACCCTGCCATGGCCTCTGTATCAGCTCCTGCCTCCAGGTTCCAGCCCTGTTCGAATTCTATCCTGACTTCCTTTAATGACGGACTATGATTTAGGACTATAACCTTTTCCTCCCCAAGTTGCTTTTGGTCATGGTGTTTCACCATAGCAATAGAAACTCTTACTAAGACATCACTTATCACGGCAGAGCCTTAAAGCAAAAACAGCCACAGCTACAACAACAAAAATAGCTAAATAAATATGAAATCAGTAATAAAATTTCCTAAGCTGCTTCCGTCATTTTTGTTAGTAATGTTATTTGACAGTTATCGTCAGAATATTGCTTGTATCGCCTGTTTGTCTCTCAACGATAAATACTTGCCTGAAAACCCTAGGCAGCAAGGCTCTTCTTGGACCCTTCCTCCCAGAGCTGCGTAATGTTTGACACAGGCCACAGATGGGCCCCCTGCCAGCTGAAGAAATCTATGTAAGGAATTGACTGCATTTCAACATTTATCTTTCAGCTCCAACGATAGATGTTGGGTTTTTTTTTGTTTTTTGTTTGTTTGTTTTATTTTACTTATTTTTTTGTTTGTTTGTATAAAATAAAAGGTTTGGGTATGCAGCTGACAGAGCGGTTACAATGTACTTTGTTTGTTGACAGAAATAAAATGCGCCTTGTCATAGGTGTTGATATCGCACATTAATCGCTCCTGCTGGGGAACATGGGCACCCTGGTGCAATGTTATAAATATTGATGTGATCACCACAACTGGCAGATTGCCAGGGACTCCATGAGAGCTATACAAGATTTCCACAAAGATGTGGTTAGTGGCTGTCCATCCTCACCATTCTTCCCCATTTGTAAATCACGTGTGTCCAAACAAGTGCTTTCCTGTTCAGATCCATTCAGACAGGAAAGAAAGGAAGAAGGAAAGAGCTATTTCAGGGATGCGGCTGTGGTTGAATCTCCTTTGGTTACCAAATCCTTTTGTCTTTTGTACTGTATGTCCTTTCAATAGCAGCCTGCTGCTTCCCCAGCAGGCTGCCTGTCTTGTGGGGTGAAGGGCTGCCTGGCATCAGCTTCTGGGAAGGAAACATTCAGCCATTTCAGCTGCACAGGCAGAATTTGTGCTCTGATGTTATTTTCAGTTCAGGGGACACTTTCCAGTAATCAAGTTGACAGCCTTCCTCAAGTCCCATGCTGATCAGAAAACCGTTCTGTTTCTTAGGAGCCAGCGAATACTGATGCTTGTGATGGTAAATTGCAAGTTATCCCGCTGCAGGTTTGCAGTTTTCTTGCTGTTTACTGATGCCCACAGTCTTTAAGGCAGACTGAACTGTGATCACTTGAAGGTCAAAATAGGATTCTCTCATTCAGTTAGAGTGTTACTTGAGCAGACCACATTGTGGACTAATTCTGTAATGTTGTATTTAACTTTTTAATATAAACTATGCTTATTGAAGCATTATTTCAATTGACAAAAAGTTGCACATACGTATGGGGGGCCCTATAATGCTTTTGAAATAAAAGTTTTAGAGCAGATTCCCCCACTACAGAAGCTCCAGCAAATGACTCAGCCACCTTTCCCCCCCTCAGGAGCCAAAGAGGGAGGAGTAATGGCTAAAAACAGATAAAAGAAACGTGGCCAATGGCATGAGCTTTAGGTTCCTTTTTTCCTTTATTTCTTTATTGTTGTTGTTTGTTTGTTTGTTTGTTTTCTGTTGTTTGTTGAGACAGAATTTCTCTGTATAGCTCTGGCTGTCCTGGAACTGTAGACCAAGCTGGCCTCACATTCACAGAGATCCACCTGCATCTGCCTCCAGAGTGCTGGGATTAAAGGCACTATGCCCTATTGAGCTTTAGGTTTAAATATAGCTTAATTGCAGCGTCCTTCCTGACTGCCTGTCACCTGCTCATAAGATTGTAGATTTTGTACTGTCCTTCCTTGGGTTATCCTAAGCTGACCATAAGACGTGTTTCATTTTTTAAAAAAAAGTATTGAAGTTTTTCATAAAATATATTTTGATCATAATCTCTTTCCTCTCCCAACTCCCCCCCCCCTCTCTCTCTCTCTCTCATCAAAACAGCAAGTCAGAATCAACTCTTGCTGTCAGAGCAGGAAGGCACAGTTTGACGTCAGCCTTAGATACTCAGCAAGCTAACAAAAGAAAGACAGTTAACAAATGATTCAGAACAACTGTTTTTTTTTTTTTCTAAAATTTAAGGAAATGTCAAGCTTTGGACAATGTCTTAATCTTCAGCCTTGAAGAGGGATGAGGCAGTTTAGACAGAAACTATTTAACTAATGTAGAGTCAAACAGGAACCTGCCTCAAAATGAAGGAGAAGAAACAAAATAGAGGCTGAGATGCCAACCTTTCATTCTTGTGTAAGTTTGGTTTGCAGGACAAGTGAGAGGTCAAGGGGTGGTTTGTTTGTTTGATCACAGCAGCTTCCTTATGTCTGTTATATTTGGTGTGTATGTACCACGTATGCATTGTTTAATATCAGCATCCAGATATACACATCTGATTGCTCACTTGTTTTACCTATTTAACATTATTTTTACCTTTTAAAAGTATCCTGAATTTTCAAGCTTTATGAAATGTACAGTACAAATATATGTAATTCACTGTTATACTAAGATGTGGATGTAAGTATAACTTCAGTGGGAAGCTTTCAAGATAGCATCTCACAAAAGTACCCCTAAGTAAACAAAGAAGGGAAGTATTAATTAGAAAGTATTAAGAATGTTAATATAGAATAGAAAACTGGTCATTCCATAGGGTAGGGTCTAGATTAGCCTGAAATGCTAGTTTCTCAAATGTATCAGCATATCATGGTGAATTGTCCTACATAGTGCAGTAAGCACACCCAGATTTTATTGTGGGCATCTGGCATTTTTGAACAACAGGTAGAAGCCAAGTTTGGCTGATACAGTTTGGTATGGACTAACAAGAGAGGCAAAACTGGTGGAGGGTGTGAAGAAAGGATGAAAGGGCTACAGGAACCACACCTGGGTGAAAGAGACACTTCAGTGAGTTTACAAAGAATAATTGTGTGTCATTTAATAAAGGTCTAGGTAACTGGACAAAAGAAAATTGCAAGATTACCCAGTCCAAGAGCCAGGCTGCTGTTATTTGGGGAGACCCTATGACGAATCTCCCATAGGCATTCTGTTTCAAAATATGTCTGCAAACCTTTAGTCTTCTCAGAAACCCATATGCCTTGAGGGGAGCAACAGTGCTTGCATTTGTGTTTGTTTTTAGTGTTCATAGAGAGCAATAAACATTGGGTGCTGGATGTCACAGATGATGACAGTGAGCAGAAAACCACCTTCTCATCTCAGCTTGAAAGGCTAAAGCATCTGGAAAGCTATATGTCAGCTCAATAGCACCCAACTGGTGTAAATTCCAACAATCCAATGATCCTGGAAAGGCTGGGGTTTCAGGTGGTGAGAGAAATACAACTCACAGTATTTATTAAAATTTGCTTTATACATTTATTTTTTCAATGTTTGGAAATAGGCATGCTACAAAGGACCATGATGGATTGTAGTGAGTTTAGTTGAATTTCCTTTGTAGTCTTATTAATATACATACCTAGAAAAATTAAAGATTGATTTTTGAAATATAAAGGAGGATGTGGTTCCTATTATTATCTCAGTGTAATAAAAAAAGCCAAGTCATATTTACTGAATTTGTCTGACTGTTTGTCTGAGGAGATTTCATTCAGAGAAATTTTTTTAGTTCAGTTATTTTCTTCTGAATCCTATCTATTACATTCCCCAAAAATTTCAGCAGGAAGCATGACCATTAATTTGGTGAAGGTTCATTTGTAGAGATGATCTGAAATGCAATTAAGTTTTTTTTTTAGTGGGAAGTAGCTTAGGGAGATTTTCTATATTTAAGGTTTGATAATGACTGCTAAAAAAGTTCTTATATTGAAATGACAATTGAAAGCCTGAGGAAGACAGATTGGATCCCTGTGTCTATCTTCAGAAGCTTACATATAAGAGATCAAATAATTCTGACTGAGGTCATTTAAAGGGACTAGCTAATATGGGAACTAGGTTGCAGAGCTTGATCACAGACTCTATGCAGAAATTGAATTTCATATATGTAACCTGAACCATACAAAACAATCTATCCAACAGCAGAAGAACTTGACAGTACTTACAGGTGCATTTGCAAGAGTTTCTAAATATTGGCTATTACAGTGTATTTTAGGTGACAGATAAATGAAAAGCTAAGTATTTGATATTAAGAACTTTTCATTAAAATGGAAATGACATTAAATTATTTCACAAAGACTCTTTCAGTGGCTGTGAAAAACCATAGGCCTTTGGGTTTACCCTAGTTTTTGTAACACTTTTTCTTTTCTTGATTGCTGAGGTAGTAAACGTCTATGAATACCTCTTGTCTCTGCTGAATTTGAAAAAAAAATATGGACATTTTGATCCTTATTACATCTCCTTTTCCCTGGGCCTTCTGCCCTTTCAGAACCGTCAATTGGATCAACTATTCCATGTAGTACGCCTAGCAAAGGGGCCCATGTGTGAAGAGTGATGACAAGACAGAAAGCAGGACAGAGAAGTCCTCTGTCTACTACCTACCACTCCCTACAATTTCCACATTGGCTTAAATGCTCCTTGTCTCAGACAAGTTTAAAGCATCCTTTCTAGAACTCACCCAGGCAATGCCATTCTTTCTTTCCTCCACCCTTTACCTCCATTCACTCATCGATGTCTGTCCCATAGGTTTCTTTAGTGTGTCTTAAGTGTAAATTTTTACTCTCATGTTGAAGCTCATAGTTTATGTTCCTAAATGACAGTGAAATAATTCACCAAACAACTCCTGATGTGTATGCACCAGTGCATCATTATTAACTAGTTTTCCCTTAAGAGGATTTTCTTCTATACTAATGGAGACTATTGGGATCCATCCCCTAATAGTCTCTTTTCCAGGGTCGGGGGAAGAATCTATCAACCAGCTGAGAATCTATTCTTAAAGTTGGCAAATCAATCTACGCATGCAAAGCTCTTTGGTCCATTCGCTTTAATTCACACATCGTCTCTTGCTTTACAGTTATATATCTCAAAAAAACCACAATCCTCCCTTCCACCCAGGACACCCAGCCTGAATTTCCTCAGGCAGTGATTGTCCACTATCAGGATCAAATGGAGGGGTGATACGAATCACAAAGAGGGGCAATAGTTGTTAATTACCATTTGCCACCCCAGGGGGAAGTGACTAATGAATTAACTAAAGGCTAAATTTGGGTATTATCTAAGAAGAGGAATCTTATGTGCACAACTATAATCCTAAATGTGTTTGGTAAAAAATGTTAAAAATCTATAAGTTGCTAGGTCAATGGGAGAAAATAAATCTGCCTTCCTTTTTCCTGTGGCTCTAAGCTATCTGCTGTTTTTTCTACAGGATGGGGGAAAGTGTACTCAGTCGTTAGTGTACAGCTAGATGCATCTGGTGATAGTTAAAGGGAGATCTGGAACTAGAGGTAAGATTTGGGAAAGGAGGTAGTTAAGCTTAATTGGCACATCTGCCGGGCCTTCTCAAACAGGTAGCCTGGACGCTTAAGTCTGTTCTACAGAATACTGAGGTATCTCTTTTGAGGTACTTACCTCCAACTGGGGATGGACCTGGCTGGATGCTACCAATAATGATAATTACAGGGAGGCTTGAACTGGGGTTCTGGCTGAGCATTGCTGTTAGCGCACAGGTTATCTAAATATTCTTAGAAGTGGTTAGGTAAGGAGTTAGAGATCTAAAGTTAGTAAGGCTGTAAGAAGGAAGGGTCTGAGCTAAATTGTATAAAGCTATTACTTAATGTCCACCTGACCTAGGCGGTGTCCCCTTGTGGAATTTATCTTAAGTCATGAGACTTGCACGTGGGCTGCTATCACTGTTAGTCCTTGAAAGTTGGGCACCCACCTAGGTGGTGTTTCCTGTAGTCCTTGAAAGTGGCTAAGGGAAATATCTAATTCCAGAGAAAGCCTTTCCTGAGGCTGTTCTCCAAATACCTGGAATGTGTATGTCTAGAGAGTGATCAGTCCACACTGTTAGCCCTTCTTAGGGAAAAGTCAATTGGGAAAACTATGAAGACACACATGATTTTCATAAAAGAATACAGCTGATATATAACAAGCCAAGTAACACCAAAAACTCCTTGGAATTTGGCTTCCTCTGGAGGAATTCCCTGATCCCTCCAGGCGGTGACTTTGCCATAACCGGATGAGTTCTTATGATATATTCCTGTGGACCACAGCATTATACTGAGGTTACATTCTTCTTACTTGAAAATTACTATTTTATGTGATAGAATTTTAAACAAGATGGCAGGTATCAGTAAGATGATTCGTAGAATGCTTCTTTTGCTCCATGAGGCTGTATACAGACTGTTGCATTTATCCTCACAAAAACTAACCAAGTAAGCACACTGCAGTTGAACTTTAAAGTTAACAGCATTTAAAAATTTACCTTTATAGGCTAAAATGTGTGGTGGTTTTTGTTGTTGTTGTTGTTGTTTGCTTTTTCAAGACAGAGTGTATCTTTGTCCTGGAACTCACTCTCTAGACCAGGCTGGCCTCGAACTCACAGAGATTGTCTATCTCTGCCTCCCAAGTGCTGGGATTAAAGACATGCACAACCACTGATGAGCATGTGTGGTGTTTTAATAGAAACACCATTTGAAAAGAATTCTGAGTTGGAGAAGTAAAGTGTTTGGCTCTTATAGGCTAATTATATTGAACTGAGTAATCAAAAGTTAATTTGAGTACAAAATGAGACAGCCTCTGTTCAATCACAGGTTACCTTGGACAGCATCATCATGCTTGACAGGTCTGCCATTTGTGGAAATGGTCTGAGAGTCGTTTATAAAATGTTTTACTGAGCTTCTGTTGCGTGGAAGGTGTTTCCCAAGATTTTGCTCAATCAACAAGGCTTGAAGATGAGTGGTATAGCAGAAGTGACGGCGGACTCACTCTGAGAGTAACTTTATGTGACAGGGAGAAGTAGCACATTACAGGCTCATGGAGATACAGTGACCAGAAACTGATGTTGAAAGGAGAAGTTTAAGGGAGTTGCGGAAGCTTAAGTCAGAGGAACTAGGAAAACAGTGATGCTGAAATCATGCAAGACATCCTTGATTCCAGGAGACACACTGGTTTGATTAAAGTTCCCGTCATTTGAGACTAAGAATGCAATAGTTTTGTCTGTTATTTGTCATATTTTTATGATTACTTTTTCTGTATTCAAGCCACTATGTTTCTCCTAGATCTATCTTTGATCTATTTCTATATCATTTTCAGTCCTTACTTCACCACCAGTATCTAAGAAAAGGCTTTCTTAAAAGTAATTTAGACTAGTATGCATTTAAAATATTTATTAATTTATTTTAAGTATGCTCACATGCACATGCCATAGTATGCATGTAACTTTCAGAATAAAACTTGTAAGAAGTGATTCTCTCCTTCCACCGTGTGTGTCTGAAGGATCAAACTCAAGTTACCAAGCTTATTGGCAATATTTTACCTACCATGGCATCTTGCCAGGCCTAGCATGCATTTTTTTTGTTAATGAGACATTTATATTTTAATTCAATTTGTAACTTAATTCACGATAATTCAATTATGACTTAAAACAATACACACATCTTAAACTATCCATAAGTCAGAAGTCTGGGCATGACTTAATGGCGAAAAATACACTTACTTCCTTAGATAGCTATTGTCAATATTGAGGTTTCTTTTTTTTTTTTTTTTAAATTTCAATTTCATGCTATTTTGCTTTTTGCAAAGCTTGAAAGAGGAGTCTGGTAGTATAACCAGATTGCTGTATTAGGTAAAATGTGAAGAGTGAAAGTTCGTCAGATTCCTACATTCTACTTTGATAGAAGCAAGAAACAAACCCTGCCTGCTATTAAGGAAAGAAATTTATAATGATACAAACACCAGAAGACAGTAATCATGAAGTCAACTTAAAATGAGGGTTGGTAGCAGTATCAGTTTTCAGTACACACTCTTGTTAGCAGGTTGTTTTATTTAGTATATTAAGATATTAGTTCTAAGTGCAATAAAAACAAATAGAAGAGCATAAAATTAGCAAACCAGAGCCAAAACAAATAAAAACACCAAGCAAGCAAGCAAACAAAATAGAACATAGAGCACTAAGACAGAATCCTCCCTGATCTCTGCTGCCTCCATAGATACACTCAGCACACACACAGTGCTGGAAAACACAGGATTAGGGGAATATTTCTATTCATATTCTGAACAAGAAAATTTTCTAAATATAACAGGAATCAAAGAAGCATCTATGATGTAGACGCAACCTCCAGCTTATCTACAAACTTGTTTCTACTAAGATAACTTAATTCAAAGGACAGAGGAAGCAAAAATAGCCCTCAGAAATATAATGATCTGATGATTAGATATTTAATCAAATAGAATTATAGGTTATTTTCTGAGCATTTAACTTCACAATATCTGTACCACAAGGGAATGATTTGTGGCTGAGGAGAATTGTGGGAGAAAATAGCATTTCTTCTTTAATGTTTGCTTTATGCCTTTGGCCCTCATAAAGATTTTCAAGGTCATAAATTTCGAATTTTCTGTTTGTATTTGATGTATTAAGTCAGTAACATGACCATAATCAAGTCATAAGAACCCAGAATTCTATGCCACTTTGGATTTTATGAGCATTTTTTCTATTTGTTTAGGAAAAACAGTTATGAATCCTTAATTACCAAGTTTGAATGCTACTTACTATCAATAGTTTATAATCAAGCTTAAATAAGATTTTAAGATTTTTTTATTTCATCTGCAAAACAGAATGTGGAACTCTCCTGGGAATGGTTCATAGGTGATTGAGTCTGTATTAATGAAGCCCATGATATACTCAATGAGTGTGGGTTTATATCTGGAGCAACCGTGGAAGAATTCCTTTTATTTAGAATTATCACAAGTATGAATAACATTCCTTACTAAATAGACAATGTCTCTGTGTTCATCTGTATGTATGAATAGAGGCCTGGATTAGTAGAAGAATATTATTTGCCAATAAAAATCGTCATTCAGATAATGTTTCTAGTCTCTCCTCATTAAGGAATTGAAAACTGGTTCTGTTGGTTCAGGGAAACGTTCCCGTTCCTCATCCTGTTTTTGTCATCTTCATTATTCTATCATGATTCTTTCAAGAAAGTCTTCCAAGTTTTCTCCAGAAGGAGGGTTTAGCAGGTCATTACAGATGTCACTTAATTTCTTTCTGAGCTTTTGTAACTATGTTACCACAATGTTAACAGTTATTTTGCTCACTTCTCTATTTGGCTTATGGGAGAGGATGGAGATCACGCTTTTCTCCCCTGGGGTATGTTTGGGAAAAGGTCATGGCTGTTGCAGAAGGCACTCTGGTGATATTTCTTAGACTGATATTAATTCCTGGATCAGATTTTGTTATTCATTACATGGGCAGAAACACTCTCAGTTAAGTACTTAGAAACACTGGACAATAATAACATGGAACACCACACCTTGTTCTCTTCATGATTTGTATTGAAATATCAAGATCTGGTGTTTACTTGATTCATTCAAATATGTATGTGTGAAATGACATCTACTAATGTTAAGGTTACAAATAAAAAAGCCAAGTTATGTCTATTTTCACTAATGCTGACAAATGAGGCTATGTACAAATGAAATCTGAGATCTTCAATATCAACACCAGATTTTATTTATTCTTCATTCTTAGTCCTTTTTTGTTCTGGTAAAAAAAAAGTTTTTATTATGAGTGAGTAAATACACATACCCTTTGCCTACTATAGGAAGCACTCAGAAAACTGAAGCCTTGTTTTTTCTTGAAGGCTAGGGACTTTAAAGGTCTTTGATAGGGTCTTCCTTCCCCAAAATTTAGGGTTATTCAGATTGAACAAAGACAGAGAAGCTGATAGAGCCACAGTTTTGGAGTGAATATGTCTTAATCTGCCCTTGAACTTAGATCAATCCACAAGCAGCAGGATCACTGACGGGGAAAACACTAGCCAGACCTTTCATTTAAGCTGCCAAATTTTGTTTCAGCACAGGAGAATGATGAAGAAGCCTGCCATCTTGGAAGCTGACCATATTTATTATACAGTTCTCCCCCTCTCTCTGTCTAGCTGCCTATCAGGGAATCTATCTAACTCCTAGTCCCTCATTCCCTCTCCTAGTTCTTACATTTACTCAAATGTTCTCATTCATTCTCTGTATAGTGTGGCTTGCATTTTAGATTAACTTTCCTAAATCCTACTTCTCCCAAAATTAGATAAAATGTATTCCTTTGGCCCCACACTAATTTTCATCATTTATAATCAATCCGGGAATAGATTATTGATAGTAGTTGAAGAAATTGTACCAATGATATTTTTAAGGTTTAACATTATTCTATTTTAATTTAATGTAAAACCTGTATTTTGTAAGAATGAGTCCATTTTTGTCTCAACAGTAAGTTGAATATGAATAACAAGTTAATGATCATTGATCTATAGGATGGCTGCTTTGTGTATGGCAAAAAAAAGCAGCTGAATACCTAATTTTTTCTTTCTAAATAGTTGCATATGCCCTTAATTACCCAAAAGGGTGAAACTTGACTTCTATAATATGAAAGAGAAATGAAAATATTAATGAGGTATAGATAAGTGTTTATAAACATGCTTCACATGCTCTTCCAAATCTTTACTTGCAAAGTATTATACTCCATGCATAACTTGTGTTTTGTGCTTTTAATTATATAGAATGGACCGTAGGTTAAATGTGAAACTGTGGAAATAGAGATAGTATAATCACTTATTAACATTATTTGAGCTATCATCTATATGGCTCATTGTACAAAAGAAATAGGAAGATACATGCATCTTTGAAAACTATGTCTCCAGGGAGACAGATTTCATGAAAATGAGCACCTAAGTCTGAATTTCCCCTTCTAGACATCAGAAGGAACAGTGTTAGATGCTATATTTAATCACACTTTGAAATGGATATGTTCTCATATATAGAGTTTTTAAAGGTCTTCTAATACATTTCAAAAACTGAATAATGTAGGGAAAGAGCATGGGCTGTAGCTTCAGATGAAACTGGTTCTGAGTTCTGCTCTGCTTCTAA
>CABHPP010110393.1:0-15944 GCA_902168425.1 Peromyscus attwateri
ACCCCCACCCCATCCGTCTTGTGGTTTACTGGTTTTGACTGACCTTTTACGTAAACTCTCAGGACCCAGAATGCCTCGGGGGGGCCCCCCCGGGAAAGCCGCACAGGGCATGTCTGGGTCTCTTGCTGGCTCTGAATGTGCAGCTTGAGCCGGCTTGGAGCCGGAACCTTCCGTCTCTGAGGCCCCGTTAGGGAATGGACACGTATTTTAGAGACTTTCCAAGGGGGTGGGTATCCACTACTAGAGCCGCCTGACCCCAGGCTACAGGAGGCCGGAATGACAGAGGCGTGCATCTGGAGGCTCTGGAGGCTGGAAGTAGGAGATGGAGGTGCTGGCAGGGCTGGCTTCTGAGGCTTCGTTTTCATCACTTCCGCTTCTCTTGGCCTTCACGCCATCCCCTTTCCTGTGTTAGTCTCCTCTTCCTTCTGATAGGGAACCCATCCCCTGTACGACCTCACTGACCCCATGGCAGCCGCAAGGGCCCTGTCTCCAAATGCAGTCTCCCCCGGACACGCCAGGAGTAGGTTTGTGGGGCGTGTCTCAGCGGCTAGTGGGGGCATAGGAAATGTCCACATCCTTCCTAGAACTCTGCCGGCGTCCCCTGCAGCATGTCCTAGAAAAGAAAAGGCTGTTGTTCCCACAAGCCATTCACCACCCATTCTCCTTGACTCTAGAGAGGGGTGGTGATGCCGTGGCTGGCTGGCTGCTTGTCTCAGGAATCCTACTTCTGTGGCTCACCCCCTCTCCTGTTCACCCCCTCTCCTGTTCCTCCTACCTCCACACAGCCACCCTCTTCCGTGAGCCCTCAGCGTTCCCTCCCTCTTCTGATTCCCTCCTTGCCGTGTGCGAACCAGGGCTGCGGAGCGAGGTGTTGATACCGAAGAGCACGCCAACAGCGAAGTTCCAGAAAACAGTCCAATATCCTCCCTTGGTTCCGTTGTTGCTAAGCTGGGGATGGGCTTGGAACCGTCCGCTCCGATGGAGGTGGCTTCCCAGCAGGGGAAAAAGATAATTAAAACGGCATTACCGTGTCTCCCTGTGGGATGCGGTGACATTCAAGAGCCACACTGACAAACTAGCCGGGACTGGAACGTCCTGTGCTGTCTTTCCTACACGCTCAGAACCACAGCAGCATCCGGGAGCTGCCGGCTCCGCCTTGCTCTGCTCACAGGTGGTCTTGGCAAGGGTGTCTCGCAGCCCTGGGGCAAGGAGCCTTGATGCAAAGGGTTTTCAGAGACCTATGATGCTGAGGGGAGGGAAAGGGTTGGTCTGGGAAGGGTGGTGGTGGTTTCCTGTGCATCCCTATCTGGAGGACATATGTTGCACTTGGAATCCAAGTGGGCTCCTTTGCCCTGCTGCGGGACTGGTGAAGCCAGGGTTCCGTGAAGGCGTGACCTTCCCCACTGTGGTTCTGAATGCCAGGGAAGGGCTACCTAATGTCCTTGCTGTCCTCTCACTGTGGAGGTGGCATTCATACCACAGCCTGGACAGAGGCACCAAGAACCAAAATTCCTAGGCCAACTTCAGGACCCCCTGCATAAGGCAAGGCTTTCTTCACAGATAGCCAGTTGGTGCCCCCATTAGTTTAGGGAGAGCTGTCCACCTCCATGCCCTCAGGTAACCAGTGCTGCCTCCTCCTCCAACTTTCCCATGGCTCTCACTGGGAGCCCCCTGGAATGCAAATACTTCTCTTTGAATTGTTAATTCAAGGAAGTTCTGGAACCTTCTACTGCTTGGGTCTACATTCTCTCCTGACATTTATTTGAAGAGAGGTCTGGCCACCAAAACTGGTAGAAATGCCATCATCTGTCACCCCCCCCTCCACACACACACACGGAATCACAAGGAAGGGTCAGGCAGGTCTGCCCCTCCTCCTCCCCCAGGTCTGCAGGACAGGTCTGGGGTTGACGCTCTCTGTCCTGCACCGATCGATTGCCGTGTCCCCTGGAGCCCTGCTGACCTGGGTGGGCCTGCAGGCAGCTCTTGTTCCCCATTTACACCCAGTTGTGCAAGCCCTGAGTCCCCAGAGCCCCTGCATCCTCCCTGGCCCGACAAAACGGCAATCTTATTCTCAAACAGCCAAATCCATTCCCCCCCCCCCCCCATGTTGCAGCGCTTTATTGTCTTTTTAATTGTTCGAAGCCAAGTGTCCTTTGGATTTCTGGATATTAAATAAAAACCACTAAACCCCCGGCTGTGCTTTGATCAGACCCTCCTGGCAGACGGCAGGGACAGCGTGCTTGCGACAGCTCAAACTCATGGCTTCCTGTGCCAGACGTTCAGGAGGGAGACAGAGCTCGGGGTGTCACAGTGTGCTCCGACTTGCTCCAGTAATGAGCTCGGATTCACCAGCTGGCCTGTGGCTCTTTGGGGGACTGCTTCTCACACATTCCATGTCCGTTCTCCCTGCCCAGAGCTGGGGCTGCATCATTTCACATTGCCGGGCTGGCTCGAACTCTCCCTTCTGATGCTGCCAGGCACAGGCTGAAGGAAGAGGCTGGTGAGGAGCAGAAGGGCTGGGGGATGGGCTTCCCTGCTCTCTCTGTGGACAGAGTAGGAAGCCAAAGCCAGCCGGTGATGGCGACCTCAACTTGGTGTTACACACCCACTTCCCTGAAGAAGTCCTGTGCCTCAGGTACATTTTTCTCTACAGAGTTATGTTTACTGGGAAGCCAAGAGTTCTATATAGTTCCAGAGTAGCCTGGGCTATTGAGTGACACTTTGTCTCAGAACAGTTTCTCCTATCCCCAAATGCCTAGCTGGTCTAGGCAGCAAGTCAGCAATGTTCTTTAAATGGACTAGGGTTGAGAGGTGGCTCAATGGGTAGGGTACTTGCTATGTACTCAGGAAGACCTGAGACTGAATCTCTAGCGTTATGTGCTGGGTGTGGCATTGGGAGTCCATAATCCCAGACCTCCTATGAGATGGGAAGTAGACAGAATCCCTGGAACCTGCCAGCCTAGCCACTCTGGTGAACACGGCAGGGAACAGCAAAGGGACCCTGCTTCAGAGGAGGTAGAAGGTGAGCCCTAACACTTGAAGTTGCCCTTGGACCGCTACACACAGGCCACGTGTGCCCCCACTTCACAACAAAAATACATGTGTACACACGGATTTTTTTGTTAAGCTAGCTAAAAATGACAAACTCTGGCTGGGAAGGATTTAGGCTTTGGATGGGCTCTTGGGCTCCAATCCATCTTTGTTTTTTTTCAGTGACTGCTGGTGGCTTACTTTGCCTGAGCCTCCCAGTTCTGAGGGACAGAAACCAGCTATCTTCAGTACCATGTCCCTCGGCAATGTGTCATAATGTCTGGAGGTGGATCAGCTGTCACAGCTGGGGAGGCTTGGCTTACTACTGACACCCTACAGCTCACAGGACAACAAAGAATTAATGTCCCCCAAAGTCACTGTGCTCAGTCTGGGACACCCTGAGGTAAATTGTCAGTTCCTGGGTAGTCCATCTCGACTTTTTTTTGTTATACAGAATTTTTCTTTTACTATTGATGAAAAAGAAGTTTTCCTCTTAGCAACTGGGACCACAGCTCAGTTGGTAGAGTTCTCAGGCCCTTTTTGGGAAGCTGAGGCAGGAGGAGAACTTTAAGTTCAAGAGCAGACCAGGCTACATAGTGCTAAATTCAACCCCCCAGCGCTAGATAGACCACACCTGGTAGCACATGTCTATAATCTCGGCACCAGCGGGATCAGGAATTCAAGGTCACCCTCTGCTGTACAATGAGTTCAAAGCTAGCCTGAGCTACCTGAGAGATCCTGTCTGAGGAAAAAGTGCGTGTGTGTGTGTGTGTGTGTGTGTGTGTGTATGTATGTGTGCGTGTGGATGGGTGTGTGTGTGTGTGTGGATGTGTGGGTGGATGTGTGTGTGTATGTATGTGTGTGTATGTATGTATGTGTGTATGTGTGTGTATGTGTGTGTGTGTATGTGTGTATGTGTGTGTGTATGTGTGTGTGTGTGTGTGTGTGTGTGTGTGTATGTGTGTGTATGTCCTAGTTTGCTTTCTGTTGTTGTGATAAACACTACAACTGGAACCAACCGGTTTCAGTTTACAGTTTACATGATAGTCCTTCATTGAAGGAAGTCAGAGCAGGAACCCAAGCAAAGCAGGACCCTGGAGACAGGAACTGAAGCAGAGGCTATGGAGGAGTACTGCTTACTGGCTTGCTCCTCATGGCTTGCTTCCTTATAGAAACCAGGACCACCTACCCAGGGGTGACACCATCCACAGTGGTCTGGGCTCTGCCACATCAATTATAATCGAGAAAATGTCCCACTGGCTAACCCATAGGCCAGTCTGGTGGAGATGTTTTCTCTGTTGAGTTTCCCTCTTCCCAGTTAACTCTAGCTGGTGTCAAGTTGGAGGGGAAAGAAAGCCTACCTAGCACATACTAGACACTAGTTTTTTTGAGGCCAGCCCTGACATGTGACCCTCCAGGGACCTTCTGACTGGCTGATCAGAGCCGATGGAGTGGCCAGAGACAGCGCTGAGTTCTGGATCAGGAGACCCTGTGGGTGACTTCTGGTGAATTAGGGTGACAGGGCGCAGCAGGGGGTGGTTAGATGTGTATAGGAGCTCAAAGCCAACTCGGAGGAGGGACCAGAGCTGAGGGTTTCATGGGCAGCTCAGGCCTTTGTGTCCCTTATCTCTCACAAAAATGTTCCGTTCCATCCTCCTGGGCTGACTGTCTGTTATCAGGCCCCCCCCCCCCCCCCCGGAAAAGCCTACCCAGTTCAGGAGTTCCTTGGCTTGTGTGGGGCCCCTCCTTCCTTTATAGCCAGTCTGGGGAACAGGACCACAGCGAATTCAGAGGAGGAGGGGGCCACCTGCTGTGACCCATACAACTCTTCCCAGGCTGTCCTGGGACAATGTCTTACAGCGGGGAATGTGAAGCCCGTTGTGCAATCCCCTGTCTCAGCTTCAGGAAGTCATCATTGCCCGGGCCAACAAGGGTGGTCTTTGCTCTGGGCAAGGTGTGGGGAACCCCGTGTAGGCACCGCACAAAGGAACTGTTTACTGGACATCTACTCTGTGCCACACCTCATGCTGCTTGCACTGGGGTGCAGCAGGAAGTGAGGACATGGGGAAGTCAGTTGGCCCGTGTGTAGGAAGACAAGCTAGGGCCATGTGGACTGGGAGCGTGGGAAGAGCATGGATAAGACAGACCATGAGACAGGCCCCCAATGAGGGAGCTGCAGCCAAAGAGGTAGTGGACTGAACCCCACACTTGTTGGGTCCCCGTCCCCCTTACATTTCAGCGAGCCGCATGGCTCATCCCAGAAGCTGCCACCTAAGGCAGAACACTTGTCACGCTGCCTCTGAGTCACGTCTTCACATCTTAAGTACACATCGTCACCTTTGTTGAGCAATGTTTCTCAGAAGGCCTACAGGGACTCTGATGCGCTGCCAGATGCACTGGAGCCCTTCCCCCAGCGCACCGGGGCTTTACACTGTGTCAAGGCAAGTTCGACACAGGCAAGGGATGGTGGTGTGGGCCGGAGGGACCTGGGCTCAGGGTGTCCTGGGCCTGGGGTGACTTGAGCATTAGAAGCAACGTGATGGTGAGTGCCTGTAATCTCACACCAGCACTTGAAAGGCTGAAGCAGGAGGGAGGGGAGCCTTTGCTACATAGTGAGTTCTAGGGTAACCTGGGCTACAGCGTGAGACCCTGCCTCAAAAGACACAAACAGAAGATGGATATTAACTGCATGATAGATAGACCATTGATAGATGATAGATAGATCTCCATGCATATAACATCTTATCTTTACATAGATAGTATCAAGCTTACAGAGAAGCTGCAGGAATTGTACGAAGTTCTCATGTTTACCAGATGTCTGTAAATGATGCTGTTCCCACCGCCGCTTTAATATAGTCTGCTCCCCGTTTCTCCCTTCTTGTCTCTATTTCTTGGTATTTAAAAGTGAGTTCTGATCTATCCCTCTGTCATGTATCAATCAATTCATGTAATGTATCATCTATCTATCTATCATCTATCTATCTATCTATCTATTTATCTATTCTATCCATCAATAATCTGTCTTCTGTGTCAGTCTATTATCTATCTACCATCCACACCTGTCTATCTACCTGCCATCTATTTAAACTGACGACATGATCACTCCATGGTATGGTTAAGGGGAAGGTTTTTACTGTAGACATGAGGGAGAGAACAGCCAGAGGATCTGGAAGAATTCAGAGCAGAGAGACAGAAGTGGACTGAACACGGCCAGCAGTCTGGATGTGGCCAGGGCTGTCTGTGAGAGAGGGAAGAATAGCAGGGGATGGAGAAGGGAGAAAACACAGCCAGAGAAGCAGGAGCAGAGCAGAGAGGAAACAGTGAGAACAGCAGGGTTATAAGGAGGTTGAGCGTGTGGGGGAGAGGGGGAGCCTGTGAGCTGGAGGGAGTTTAGGGTGGAGGGGGTGGTGAGAAGGGCTGGGATGCCAGCATGGACTTGGAAACGTGTGACAGGTACTTACGATACCAGCATGCGCTTTGATATGCTGATCAGTGCCACAGGTGGCCATATGTCCCTTCTGCCAGAGGTAAGGAAATGACTCTTTTGTAGAGGGGAACCGGCTTCACAAGTTCCTGAGGAATGCTGGCTTTATCTGACCTCCAGAAATCCTCCTATAGTCCAGGTTGAGCCCATTTTCTCGATATTTGGACTGCCTTTTGGAGTTTGGGGAATTGTAGTTTCCTTTGGACTTGACAGCATCCGCTCATCCTATCTATCTGTCTGTCTGTCTGTCTGTCTGTCTGTCTATCTATCTCCCATCTATCCCTCTATACCTGTCTGCCCACCGTCTAGCTTGTTGTCTGTCCATCCATCCCATCTACCTCCCCACTCCCACCTATCACCTGTGTGTCATCCCTGTGTATCTGTCCATCATCTCTCCACCTATCCTCTATCCTTCCATCTTTGTACACATGTTGCACACTTATCTGTGCACACGTCTTCCCCAATGCTAGCCTGTGACACAGACTTAGAACGAGTGTCTTCCTCAGGAAGTAACAACTGCAGCAGCATTATCGGCCCTGCAGATCTTATTACGTTTGACCAGCTGTCCCATTGATGTTCATTGCCCGGAGGAAAATGCGAGCCCAGCTTTGTAGTTCTTCATGCGGAAGCGCTCTCAACCAGCAGAGCCTGAGCACAGTCCTGAGCCAGAATGAAGCTGTTACTCTGCAACATCACCTGCTTCTCGCTGTCACAGTAGAAGACCACCTGCCAGTCAAGCTTCCTTCTTCTCCTTCAGTGATTAGATGCTGGAGACTTCCCATGAGTCCTCAGAAGGAGCTGTGGGAGAAGCTGTCCCAGTCACCTGCTCATGAACTCCACATATGCGATCAGGGCCTGCTGGAGTGTCTCTCTCCCCATTAACTATGGAACATTTTGACTCACTGGTTTTGTAGACTGCCAGATCAAATGACACCCAGTGTCTGGTGAACAATTCAGAGTCCATGGTTGCTTGGAGGTACCGTCTTAGTTTTGTTTTCTGTTGCTATGATAAAATATCCAAGACGGTAATTTAGAGAGAGCATAGAAGTATGTTTGGCTCATGGTTCTGGAGGTTGGGGAGTGAGTTCTCCAGCAGTGTTGAGATCTATTATGGGACCTCCCAGGACAACAGGACAGAGCACATCTTATGGAGAGGCAGAGTAAGCATGCCAGCTTATGTCACCCTTTCTCTTACAGAGCCAAGCCTGGGAATCCCATCCTCAGAACCTCATCTAATCCTGGCTCCATCCCTTAAGCCCTGTCTCCAAGCACCAGTTAGCATATGACTAGGGATCAGGTCTCAACTCATGAACTTTGGGTGGGGGACACATTTAAACCACAGCCTGTTCAGGCTTTAGCCCATCCTGGGAGTGGTGGCAATCTGGGGAACAAGAGGGGGGAATGAATTCTCAATAGGAGGGAGTCATGATGTCACTGGATGCCACTGCACCCCACAGCTCTGAAACCAGGACTGATACTTCTCCACCGCCCAGTGTCCATCATCCTGGTACACGGTGTACCCATGGAACCTCCATGGCCCGGCTGGCTCAGAAGAGCCAGGTGACTGAGCCGTGCGTACTACTACTGCTAGGGTCAGGTGCAGAGCTTCTGATTCTGTCCCCACTTGGCAGCCTCGTGAGCGCTGAGGCCCAGGCGCGGCATACGTGGCCTTGGCGTCCAAAGAGCCGCCATCACGAAGCACAGGGCCTCCTTCCTAGCTGCAAGAGAAAAAAAGATTCAGGCCTTGCAGTTTCACTTGGGAGGGGTTGTGCTTAGATTTCCAGACAAGTAGATCCTCAGAGGGCTATGGGGTAAGCAAGCCTCTGGACTAGCACACAAGTGTCCCCACAAGGCATCTGGAACAGGGCCACTCACCGTTGCTATACCACAGGATATATACAAAGAAATAGAATGTTCAGGGCACACTGGACAGACAGATGAAGTCACTCATAGGTAGTGACGATGAGACTGAACACTGACTGCCTTGTAAGCAATACATCAGTACACTATAAGCCATGTGTGGGAAGTGTACTTGCTCTGATGTGCTCACTGGCTCCTGTTGACTTAATGGCACCCGTAAAGGGGAAAAACTAGTTGTCCCTTGGATGAGGCCATCTCTGCTGCAGCCTCTGGGCGTGAGAGTGTGCTGCTGGCCCATCCCTGGATGAGAGTCCCACTTGCCAGCTGCGGGTGAGGAGCTGTGCTCTCTTAAGGAGAGCCTGAGGAAGCAGCTACAGTCCTTGGAGTCCCCCTGGTGAGATTCCCTCTCCACACGTCCCTGCAGAGGCAGGAAGGCGATGCACCCTCGGAGCTTCAACTCTGCCTTTAGCTTTTTCAATTTGGCAAAGATTGAGAGCTCAAGGCTCTGACTTGGCCTTTTAAACAAATGCTTTACACCCCCACCCCCACCCCCGCCACACACACACTCCCTGCCACAGGGGAGCAAGGCATTCTGTGGACCCTGGTCTGGGATTGGGTTTGGCTGTGACCCTCTGTCATGGTTAGCTGCACTCAGGGCTGCTGAACTGGTTTGGATTTCTCTGCTGTTGATTGAGCCGATCCTTAGTGGGTGGCCATCTGTTTCAGGGCTGGATCAATTGTCCACAGCGTGATGGCCCTGGGCTAGACCCTGCTGAGCATGGCCCTGATCCTCTATCCTAGCACAGCACCCAAGCTGTGTTGGTTTCAGTGTTGGTTGGTAGACCGGGCTCCCTCCCTCCCCTTCATCCATGCCCTCGGTTAACACCTTCCTGTGCTGAGTCTTGCATCGGCTGTGTGGCTTGCTTTGGCCAAAGGGACAAGAACAAATGTGACACTGAAGGAAATTTGATGAGTCTTGGGGCTGCGTCTCCCCTGCTGGGGATGAGAGTCATGCAGCTAACAGCCAGAAACCCTACTTTACAGGCGCCTGGGAGTGAAGCTGTTATGGATAACCAGCTGCCAGCTGACCACAGATACAGAGAGAGCCAGTCAGGGTCACCCTATCCAGCCCGGACCTGCCCAACCTATTCAAGACCATAAAGTAAAGAGGGGGGGGACTGTTGGGGTGAGCCTCCATACAGCATCAACTCCCAGAACTGAATGGCTCCTATGGCAGATGTACGCCTGGGAGTGGGAGGTGACGGAGCCTAGAAGGGAGGAGAACGGCATTCCCTGGAGGACAGACATCACAGATGCTGCACTTTCCAGGCAGGGCAGGGTCTCTTTCTGCAGCCCTAGGGGGGACAGGGGGGACTCACGGTTACGAGGCCCTTCCCGAGTTTTGGGATGCTCAGATCCCCTCCTCCTGTACACAATGCCTTGCTTTCCTGTGGAATCTTGATGGGCTGTAGTTTCATCCTGTGGAATCTTGATGGGCTGTAGTTTCAGTCCGTGTCACAATTTCATGTGTCACAAGCCGAGATTCTGCATCTGTCTCCCAGCTGCATCCTCCCCACAGCCCCAAGAGGACAGGGACTCCTTCAGCACCATCACAAGTCTCCTTAGCGCGCTGACCAGAGCTCAGCAGAGAGTGCAAAGCCTGGGCTGGTTGTTTCCATATGTCTGACTCTCCAGGGGCCACCAAGAGCGTGCTCACTGCCATGTTGGAATAGACCCTCTCCTAGTATTTGTGCAGAAGCCCCCGTTGAGCCAAGGCTATGAACTTAGCCACCCTTGGCTGCACGTGATCACTAGGGATTGTGTCACCACATCTATGGGAATCTCCAAGGACTCCTTTCTCTCATGGCTACTGAGTCCTCATACTTCTAAATCTACCAAAGCAAGAAACCAACCCCCGACACCCATTCCTGAAGATACCCGTTCTGTGAGTGAGACTGATAACCCATTCTTTAAGAATCCAGTTCAGTCCCAGAAAGTCCACGGTGACCATGAAAGGCTCAAGGAGCAGCCTGCAGGTGACTCCTGGCAGCAAGTGGTACCTGCTGCAGAGCTGGCCTGTGACAGGAGCTGCTAGGGCCGGGAAGCCGTGTTATCCACTGCTCCCGAGTGTCCTGTCCACCTCCTCTTTGTACCTATTCCTGTTTTATGTCCTGAGCTCTGCGGACCCCATTGCTGGGCTTTTCTTGGCCCTGGCTCCCAGCAGTATTTGTCTGCTGGGGGAGGGGTTGAGGACAGGGAGGTGTATGTCATGGGTGTTGGGGGGTATAGTCCTCTTACTATATGCCCTCTGCCAGTCATCATGGGTGGCCACGCCCCCCTCATTCTTTCTCCAGTGGCTGCCTCTTTCTGGGCTCAAGATCTATCGGTTGCTTGCTCTCTGGCCCCCAGAGCCCCACCCCTCAATGAACTGGGGTACAGAGTCATCTCTTCTAGTCCACTCATCTGGTACAGCGTCTCCTTCATGGAACCATTCTGGTTTCCACACTTGGATGTGCTAACCGCACTACACAACACTGACTGCTGGGCCATGAGGCAGGGGCCAGAGGGCTCAGAAGCGACTCAGAACATTGGACCTGAGTTTGGGGCTGAGCTACTGTGCTGCCCAGCCACGTGAGTCCTGGGCGTGGCTGCTCTCCCATTTCCTCATGAACCCTGCTCCTGCATTGGTGTGTTGGAATGGCAGTGGGAAGCCCGGAGCCTCAGTTTCCCCTGTAGAGCAGAGGTAACAGTGGAGTGACATCTACTTGCAGAGTAAGTTCCATGCAGGGACCGCCCTTAGCATTTGCTTTCCTTTCAGCCATTAGACTAAAACTACCAGAAATGACAGTGCCCACCCTGTCCCTTGGACAGTGTCTCAGGACTCCTCTGCGGTGCGTTTATGCACTTTACCTCTGCCTCCCACCTGCTCTGGCCACTTCGGTAGTGATGTGTCACAGAGCAAGGGTGGCTAGCTTCCTGCTCGCTTGGCTTGTCATTATGGAACTCTCCATCTCAGGCTAGATCCTGAACATTCAAGCTCTGAGACCAGCTGTGTGTCTCCAAAGTCCTCCTGACCTTTGCATGGTGATTCCCCCACCTCCGACGTCCTTTCCACACCCTGGAACTGGCAAACTCCTATTGAGCCACCAAGACGTTCTTCTCCAGGAAGCCCGCTTGGTCCCTGTGACAACTCATTTTCACTGTCAACTTGACTAGATTTGGAATCCCCTGAGAGACACGCCTCTGGGTGTGTCCGCGAGGGCGTTTGTATAAAGGTGTAACTGGGAAGGAAAGACCCACCCTGAACATGTGTGGCGGCGCTGGGCCACGACTAAATACAAAGCGGAATGTGAGCTGAGCACCAGCGTTCATGGCCCGGCTTCCTGACTGTAGATGCGATGTGACCAACCGTCTCCCACTCCTGCTTCCCTGCCTTGACCACACACCCTCAACTGCAAGCCAAAATAAGCCCCTCTTTCCCTAAGTTGCTCTTTTCAGTTTTTCTTTCATTTTTTTTAAGACAGTGTCTGGTGTACTCTTGCATCCTGGGCTGACCTTGAACTTCTGATCCTTCTGCCTCTGACTCCTGAGAGCTGGATTACGTGTGTCAGTTACCATGCCCAGTTTATGAGGTGCTGGTTTATGACCTCCTGCATGCTAGGCAGGCACTCTAGCCACTGAGTCACATATCCGGCCTCTGTCACCCATTTTTGTCATTTCGATAAGAAAAGTGACCAGCACAGTGCTTTAAGCAATAATAGCCATCAAAATAGATTCGTCGAACCCATTTTGTTCTGGGTTCTTTTGTAGGCGCTGGCTTTGAATAGTGAGTGGGAGAGATGGGCCCCTCCCTGCAGAGCTCCTGGTCTGATGGAAGGACAGCTATCAGACACCAGCCAATGCCACTGGCTGACCTGTGGCGCTATTTGTAATCTAAGAAATAAAGCTCACCTGAAGATCGGAGGACAGAGCCAGCCAGCCACAGAGTTAGCCACAGAGGTCAGGCAGTGGTGGCACACACCTCCAATTCCGGCACTTGGGATCACACACCTTTAATCCTAGCACTAGGAAGATTCAGACAGGAAGTGAGGTGGCTGGGCAGAGAAAGGAATATAAGACAGGAGGCGACAGGAATTTGCTCTCTCGCAGAGGCTCTGTCTGGCTGAGGAGTTGGTGAGGTAAGAGGTGGTAGCTGTGGCTGGCTCTGCTTCTCTGATCTTTCAGCTTTCACTCTGGGTTTTGATTATAAGACCATTTAGGATTCGTGCAACCCTGACCCAGCATGGTTGCAGGCCCAAGCCACATGTGTTAG
Source organism: Peromyscus attwateri (assembly GCA_902168425.1). Classification (NCBI taxonomy): domain Eukaryota; kingdom Metazoa; phylum Chordata; class Mammalia; order Rodentia; family Cricetidae; genus Peromyscus; species Peromyscus attwateri. The sequence continues at coordinate 12,687 of CABHPP010110393.1, forward strand.
TCGGGGATGCTGTGGAAGGCTTCCTAGAGGAGGAGGCACTGCAGTTCATGTCAGGAGTGAGATCGGAGTGTGTGAAAAGCTGAGCAGAGTTTACAAGCCATGGGGGACAAGCTGTGTGACGTCAACGGGAAAGCCTATGGCACTGTCAGAGAACAGGCAGGTATTGGTGGGTTGAGTGGGGAGAGGAGGCGGGGGCCAGGGAGCTGTAGCAGGTAGGTTATGGGTGCGGTGACTCTGGCTGGGACCAGCAGACTAGCTTTTATTTAGGAGCTATTGGGTGGGTGTAGTGGCCTGTGGTGGTTTGAAGGAAAATGGCCCACAAAGGGAGTGGCACTGTTAGGAGGTATGGCTTTGCTGGAGTGGGTGTGGCCTTGTTGAAGGAAGTGTGTTACTGTGGAGGTGGACTTTGAGGTCTCATGTATGCTTAAGCCACACCCAGTGTTTCAAAGACCACTTCCTGTTGTTACCTGTGAGTCGAGATGTAAGAACTCTCAGCTCCTCCAGCACCATGTCTGCCTGCGGGCTGCCTTGCTTCCCATCATGATGATAATGGGTTAAATCTCTGAACTATAAGTGAGCCAGCCACCACAATTAAATGTTTTCCTTTATAAGAGTTGCCATGGTCATGGTGTCTCTTCACAGCAACAGAACCCCTAAGACATGGCCCATGCCTGGAACCCAGGCATGTGAGAGATGGGTTGGGGCAGGAGAGTTAGAAGTTCAAGGTCAACCTCAACTTGATGAGGCCAGCTGGGCTACATGAGACTGTCTTGAAATCAAGAAATTAAGCGGGCTGGGGATTTAGCTCAGTGGTAGAGCACTTGCCTAGCAAGTGCAAGGCCCTGGGTTCGATCCTCAGCTCAAAAAAAAAAAAAAAAAAAAGGAAGAAAAAAAAAGAAATTAAGCAAGCAAGCAAGTTAGTTAGTTAGTGGACATCCCCGGGGGCTGCTTGGTTGGCATGTTGCCCTGGTGGAGCCAGAGGTGAAGGTTGGGCACTGTGAGAAAAAGGAGATGAAGAGCTCACCATTTGCTATGGAGGCCCTAATCTCGGTTTTCTGCTCAGACAAGCAGTTGTTTGGACATGGAGAGGCAGAGGCAGAAAGGGAAATAAGAGACACTATCCAAGATGCCCTTGAGCCTTGGGAAACTAGGGGACAGGGCAGGGCTGGGGCTCTGGCAGTCTCTCAGTGGATTTAGGGTGCCTCACTTACCAGCAACTCGGAGGAGGAAGCTGCCTGTGGCCACCAGGGTGGCAGAGGAAGTGAGCAGAAGCCCTGCCTTCCACCTCCGGACCGGAACCTGTCTCTGTCGGGAACCTGGTTATCCTCTGAGCTAGTGGGCTTCGTTTCCTGGTGTGGAAAGAAGAGGCAGGTGAGTGCATCTGGCCTTCGGCCTGTGGAATTCCTGAGCTACTAGAATCTTCTGTCTGTTCACACGCCCGGGTACTAACACTCACGGAGGAAGGCAGAGATGCCCTGTGAATAGGAACCCAGAGCCACATCTCAGCTGGGGCCCCAGAGTTAGGGTGTCTGTCAAAGGGGAACCCCGAGTCCTGCCCTGTTGCTGAGGCTGTCACCACACTTTATGGAAGAGCTGTGAGCCCTGTCCACACAGAAGGGCCCTGCCTACCTCTTCTGCAGCCAGATGAGCAGTGTTTTGGACCAGGGGCCCTCAGAACTTCACTGCGTGAGGAGAAAGTCGAGCTCTCCCCCCAACCACGAAGAAACTGTGGCAGGGAAGGGACTTATCTGGGACTGGTCACCAGAGGCAGTTTCAGGTCTGTGTGTACTTAGCTAGACACTGGGTCCAGGTTCCTCCTGTAAAGATGCATCAGGGCCAAAGAGGGAGCAGACTGGCCTATCACTCAGCCCAAGCAAGGAGGAACTGGCTGGGGCCCAGGATCCCCCACCCCAGCCCAACTCTTCTCCTCTTCTTCAGTTTGTGGGGCTCGAGACTCATTCCCAGGGGCTCTGTGCTCTTGCTTCTGGCTTTAGAGCAGGGCTCAGCTTCCCAAGGTCCCCAGGCTGCAGCCAGTTTGAGAAAGGTAGCTTCCAGGCCCCGCCGGTGCCCCTCCCTCCACACAACTCTGGGGCTCCTTGTTTTAACTTCTTCTGGCTTGACCCCAGACCTCAAATATCTGGGTGATCCTGGGGCTGTGGGACAGATGCCGAGACTGAATGAGGGACAGAAGGGGAGAGTCAAAGGTGGCCATGCAGCAAGTGAAACTCTCAGAGGGGAAGTGGGCAGAAGAACTCCAAGTAGGGTAAAGAACCAGAAGGGGGTTAGCTTCTGAATCTGACCCCCTCTGGGTGTGGGGCAGGCCTAACACTGCCCATCATGAGGCTGGGGGTGGGGGACATTGCTGGTCTCGGGCCTGACACTGCCCATCGTGAGGCTGGTGTGGGGGACATTGCTGGTCTCAGGCCTGACACTGCCCATCATGAGGCTGGGGGTGGGGAGGTGCGGATATTGAAGGGGCCTAACACCGCCCTTCATGAGTCTGAGCGGGGATTGCTGGTCTCAGGCCTGATACTGCTCTTGGTGAGTCTTGGGGGGAGGGTGCTGCTTGTCTTCCATAAGAAGCATGTGCTCTGGGCTTCATGAGCAAAAGCCCCACACCCCAAGTCTGGGGATGCCAAGCTCATCTGAGAAAGCCCCATTCAGAACCAGAGGCCAGATGGGCCAATCTCCCTCTGCAAGCCAAGCCAGCTTGGAATGCGGAACAGGTCTGGGTGGCTTTGGCCTGTGGCCTGGTGCACCCCATCCACAGCTGGGGGAGTCGGGTCTTGGATTCAGGGACCCTGAAGGGATGGATGGCCACTCCACCCCACTGGTTCATCTTGGTACAGATTGACCCAGATCCCCCCTCCCACACTTGTCTGAGGCTCTGTGGGAGCTGGGGTTCTGTTCTCCTGGCTGCAGAGAGAGGGCTGGAGCTCCTGGCCTGGAGTGGTGGGCAGGCTTCTGTGTGCCTGGCTGGCAGGGAACCCACTTCCTCACCAGGCCTTTGCCCAGGCTTTGCCCTCAGCCTGTGTATTAACTTAATACCCCGACGAAAGGACAGAAGGTACGGAAGGAAGGAAGGAAGGAAGGAAGGAAGGAAGGAAGGAAGGAAGGAAGGAAGGAAGGAAAGACTTCTTTAGCTCAGACAGACCCTCGTGACGGGAAAGTCATGGCAGCAGAGGCAGCTGGTCAAAATGTATCAGGAAGATGAGAGAGAGAGAGAGAGAGAGAGAGAGAGAGAGAGAGAGAGAGAGA
>CABHPP010110393.1:15954-20954 GCA_902168425.1 Peromyscus attwateri
GAGAGAGAGAGAGAGAGAGAGAGAGAGAGAGAGAGAGAGAGAGAGACTATGTGTTCAGCTCACTTTCTCCTTTCTCATTCAGCTCGTGCGTGGGATGGCGCTTTCTTTCTTACACTGAGGGAATCTAGGTAGAGCCTTGCCTATCTATCAGGTGAGTCTAGATCCTGCCACAGTGACAATCAAAAATAATCATCACAGACTGGCACCATCTCCACCCCTGCAAAGGCTCAGCTTCAGATGTCTCCACACCAGGCCCCTCCCCTCCCCCTTGCTTGGCTCTTCGCATCTTGTCTGCTCAGAGTCATGCGCTCCCATCCTCCGTCTCTCCCAGTCTGAATGAAAGAATGAGCGAGTGGCCAGTCTGGGCCTTGGGGACAGTGATGCGCTCCGTCTCCTGTCTCCTCCAGGGAAGGCGAGAAGAAGATGGAGTCAGAACCTCTCTACAACCTGCTGCAGTTCCCAAAGGAGGTGAACCAGCCCGCAGAGGAGGAGCTCCCACGAGGTGCTGGTCCTGGCGGGGCAAGGGTTGATGAATCAGAGGAGGGAGAGAGTGTGTGACCAGGTCACTAGAACGAGACAGCTGTACCTGAGGACTGTCCACGTAGCCATCTATCTGTCCATCCGCCGTCCATCCTCTCTTCATCTCTGTCCACTCACTCATCCATGAATCATCCATCCATCCTTTCCTCTATACACCCATCCACATTATCCCTCCCTCCTTCCTCCTATCCCTCTTTCCCTTCTTCTTTCCATCCCTCCCTCCCTCCATCCCACGCTCACGTCTTCCTTCCCTCCCTCCACATTCATTCACTAACTCACTCATGTTATCAGTAGTTGACCCCAAGCCGTGAGCACAATGTTCTACTTATTCTCCCAGCAGGGGTGGGCATACTCCAAGGTTTTGGGAGATCTAGCATCTAGGTGGGTCACATGGCAGGTTATATTTTATGAGCTTAGGTAGGTCAGCCCCATGTGCTGACTCAGTTTCTTCATGTGCATTGAGGTCAGCTGATCTATAAAGTCCCTCTGGGCCTGATGCTTTGTGGGTTCTAAGAGTTTTTTTTTTTTAAATAATTGATTTATTTTTGTTGTATGTGCATTGGTGTTTTGCCTGTGTGCGTGTCTGTGTGAGAGTCCCCTTGGAACTGGAGTTATAGACAGTTGTGAGCTCTCATGTGGGTGCTGGGAATTGAACTCAGGACCTCTGGAAGAACAGTCAGTGCTCTTAACCCCTAAGCCATCTCTCCAACCCCAAGGGTTCTAAGAATTTAAAATGTGGGGACCCTGCTGACCAAGGCCTCATGGAAGGGAGTGGCCAAGCCAAAGAGGGCACAGGGGACCTTGGTGCTACACCCCTGGCCAGAGCTGCCTGGCAGCATGGGTGATGCCCACCTCAGCCTGTTGCTCTTTTGGGCTGTGCCTCCACTCGAGGCAGGTATAGGTGGGGTTTCTCGAAGATGCCACACATCTGCTTGATGACCTTCAGGGTAAGGGGTGACCTCAGAGTTTAAGTGCGCACCCCCAGTGCTCATGAGAAAGTGAGAGTGAAGGGCAGGGCTAGGTTCCCCCCGGGGGCCCGGGTTCAGTGGGTGACCCGCAGGGAGATACCTGCCAAGGGCTCTCATGGTCCTCACACACGTCATACCCACCTCTGCTTCCAGGAGGAAAGAAGAAATACCTGTCCCCCAATTCCCGGAAGGACCCCAAGTTTGAAGAACTACAGAAGGTACATGATCACGCCCAGCCCTGAAGTCTCTGGAGCCAGACTTGGTGCCCCTGACTTATAGACACCACCCCCCTGCCCACCCCCCAACCTGACACCACCCTCCTCCATTCCAACATCACACCAGTTCTTTTCCTCCTGAGACATCACCAGCATCACCTGTAGCCTCCATGTTTCTACAACCCTCTCTTGGAGGCAGTCCAGGCTTTGTAACCAAGTGCCCATTGCCAGCCATTGCCATCACCCCAATTCCACAGCCACGCCCCCGGTTTTAAGTATTTGCTACAGTGATGGTGACTGCCAGGTACCAAAACTCCATGTACAGGATAACAGCCCCTCAGGGTTCAGGCAGGTATTTGGAAGATCTTGGGAGGAGCGTCTTTGAGATCTCAGAGGAGGCTCCACATGGCCAGGGAGATCAGGGAGAACTTTCTGGAAGAGATACCACTTGGCCAAGCCTTGAAGAGTGGGTAGTAGTTGGCGGGTAGAAGAGGTCACTCTAGCCTGAAATGAGAGCTTGGCCAGGTGACTCCTACCCCGTCAGCTGTCCCCTTGTGACTGGCAGGTGCTGATGGAATGGATCAATACCACACTCCTCCCAGAGCACATCGTGGTCCGCAGCCTGGAGGAGGACATGTTTGATGGACTCATTTTGCACCACCTGTTCCGTAAGCAGAGGCCCAGGCCCCACTTCACCCCACCCGTGTTTCCTAAGCAGCTGCTCCTGGGGCTTTGGAGCCAAGTGTACCCTCTTGACCCCTCAAATGGCTTCCTGATTCCGTCCCTACTATAACCCCGGGGGAAGGGACTCCTCTGTGGCTTTCCAGATTGTAGAGCTACAGAGGTGGAGACCCTCCCACACCTGGGCATGGCAGGACAGAGCTGTGATTCCACCTGGTGTCTAAAGTCTGGGCTGCTGCTCCTTCTGCCATACTGTGGCCTATCTAGCATTTATGAAGTGTCTGATAATTTTAAGAGCTGGGACATCAACTGATCTTAGAGTACCCTGTGCTGCTGGAAGGACCCACGCTATCCTGACTGGGACATTCCAGAGGCAGAGGCAGGGGTGGTTCTGCCTGGCGGGTCCCAATGTGCCTGGAAGTGATGTCCAAAGTCAGGCCAAGTTCCTGCCTCTGGGTGGTTTTCCTACCCGCATCTGGCCTGCAGATATCTTGTGCAAGGAAGGGGATCCTGGAAGCGGTAGGGCCCAGATCCATATTCTCAGAGCCTCTACTACTCTGCAGAGCTTGGCATACAAGCTCTGGAGTGATCGATCCTCCCGCCTCCGCCAAGACTTCTGGGTACTTTGCAGGGAGCAGGCACTGTCAGTTTTTCTGAACAGTTCACTACTGTTCCTCTCTCTGGCTATGGGTGAGACCAAGGCTCCCAGACATAGAACGATACACCCGGGTCTCAGTGGAGAAAGCAGGGGTGCTGCCCTCTGGGAACGGCATGGCCACAGCAGTGTAGAGACCAAGGTGTGGGTCAATGATCAAGATGAGGTGGGCCAGAGGGGACGGCGCGAAGGGTTGCATCCTGCTCACAGACGTGGTCCATGTGCCCTGTTGGCCCATTTCCCATGTGGATGGGGACTCCTTGGATAATGAGTATGTTTGGTTGAGGCTTCTGGGTTGCCCAGGGCTCAGCATTAACAGTATATATCCCACAGATCCATATATTCTAACAAGGTGGCATTATCCTCACGGCAGAGGGTCCCAGTGACAGCTGCCGGGCACTTCCTGGTCTTTACCGCTCTTTTGCTTCCAGAGAAGCTGTCAGCCCTTAAGCTGGAAGTGGAGGAAATCTCTCTGACCTCAGCCAGCCAGAGGCGCAAGCTAGGGGTCGTCTTGGAGGCCACCAACCGGAGTCTGCAGGTCGAAGAGCAACAGGCCCAGTGGAGCGTGGAGAGTACGTGGGGCTGAGCCAGGCTGGTACCTGGGAGGGGAGGCGGGACCATCTGCACTGGCTTCTCACTCGATTGATAATCAGCACACTCATCCACCCAAGAGCCACCACCGCGGGCTGGAAGGACACAGAGGCCTCAGGCAGCCCATAGCGTGAGCACAAGCGCGGGACACAGTGTCAGGTGTCTGGTGGGAGAGAAACTGATCTACACACAGGGCCCTGGGGGTACCACTGCGGCCAGTGCAGCCCAAGGATAATGACTTCCCAAGGACACAGCTTCTGCTGAGCCCAAGAACACACCACACTTCTCAGCCGGGTTGCACAGCACTCACAGTCCGCCTTCACTAATTTTCTGCCTGTTAACCCTTCAGATGGTTTGGTAAACACACACACACACACACACACACACACACACACACACACACACACAGGAGAGAGAGAGACAGAGACAGAGAGAGACAGAGAGACAGAGAGAGACAGAGAGACAGAGACAGAGAGAGTCAGAGAGACAGAGACAGAGAGCAACAGAGACAGAGAGAGACAGAGACAAAGAGACAGACACACACACAGAAAGAGAGAGACAGTGAGAGAGACACAGAGACACGGAGAGAGACAGAGGAAGAGAGAGATAGAGACGGACAGCAACAGAAACAGAGAGAGAGAGACAGAAAGACAGACAGACAGACACACACACAAACACACACATGAGAGAGAGACAGAGAGAGAGAGAGAGAGTCAGAGACAGAGAGCAACAGAGACAGAGAGACAGAGACAGACAGACACACACAAAGAAAGAGACAGTGAGAGAGACACAGAAATACAGAGAAAGAGAGACAGAGAGGAAGAGAGAGATAGACAGAGACAGAGAGCAACAGAAACAGAGAGAGAAAGAGAGAAAGACAGACAGACAGACAGACACACACACACATGCACACACACACAGATTCTGACCTCAGTGGTCTTCACAGGACAGTTCTGAGGGTGTCTGCAGGTTTTGGTGGCCCCTCACCTCTGACTTTCTGTCTTCTCCTTTTTAGCCATCTTCAACAAGGACCTGCTGGCCACCTTGCATCTCCTGGTGGCCCTGGCCAAACGCTTCCAGCCGGACCTGCTTCTTCCAGACAACGTCCAGGTGGAAGTCATCCACATCGAGGTACTTGTGAGACGGTGGAATGGGGCAGGTCATCTGAACATACTGCTCCATGCCACTCCATCTATGGGGGAGGGGGAGTGACTCCAGGGGCCTGTGGGGAACATCTCATCACATCAGGACAGCGGTGGGGGGCTGGGCTGGCAGAGACAAGGAGGGTAGGAGGAGGGCCCTGGCCAGCCCTGCTCTCAGCAGCCAGCTCTGCCTAGCAGAGGAAGGAAC
>CABHPP010110393.1:23454-26519 GCA_902168425.1 Peromyscus attwateri
CACACTTATCCATTCATTCATCTATACACAAGGCAGCCAGATATATATCTACCCAACCATCCTCCACCTACCCACCCACTTATCCCACTGCAGTTACTGAGATGCATGCCCGTCACCCATTTTGATCTCTAAATGACCCAGCCTAGCAGGCATCATTCACTAGGTGTTGAGATGAGAAAATCAAGGTACAGAGAGGGAAGCCGCACCCCACCCCACCCCCAGCCAGGGAGCCATGTGTCCCAGATCCAGGCCTATTTCATTCAGGAACCCGAAGATCAAGCTGTAGCTCCCATGGGACTGTTTTTTTCTGGGAAACTTTTGTGTGAAAACATTCTGTTTGGCACAAAGATAACAGCATCGTAATGAGCTGTTTATCGCTCTGGTCTGCAGAGGACGCCTTTGATGAATTATTTAAGCTGGCTCCGGAGAAAGTGCATGCCGTGGAAGAGGTAGGAGATCAAAGCTTCCCACGCCCACCACCCACCTGCCTGTATCTCAGGGTGATGGGGGAGGACACAGGCCTCACTCCATGCCAGTTGGGTGCTGGGTAATAGAAGGGAAGGCTTTCTGTCACCCCAGGTTGGAAGGTGGCGTGAGGGTCCCTGAGTGGTCTTGAGGTCCTTGCTCTTGTGTCTTAGGCCATCGTGAACTTTGTCAACCAGAAGTTGGAGCGCCTGGGCCTGTCTGTGCAGAGTCTGGACACCCAGGTAAGGACAGTTGTGGGTCCCCATGTAGGGATGAGAGCTCCTGGGCCCCAGAAACTTACTGTGTGACCAGAAATGAGGCATCACCTTCAGTGATCTCAGGGCCCTCTCTAGTGGGATGTGCTGCTGGCAGGCAGTATTGCCACAGGGAGCCCCTGGGGCCATTGGGCTGGAGGCCTGTGGGAAGCTGTGAAGGCTGGGCCATCTCTACTGCTGGCTTTGTTGTTACTCATTTATCAGAATGACTCTTAGGTCATGGGACACTCTAGGGCATACTGAAGCCAGAGCGAGGGTCCTCCCCTGTGATTATGTTTATTCAGACGTAGCACTGAGATTCATGATGAGTCCATTTCTGAGGTTGGTGCCAGGAGTGGTTGGAGAAGCTGATGCAGCACCACCCTCAGTGGGCTCTGTCCTGAGCCCCTAGGGCTTAGCCCACCATGAGGACACAAACTCAGTCGTCCTAAGGTGGGAGCAGATTCCAAGTGCCTCACCTAGGCATGCCCTCCACAGAGATTCTGTGTCTCCAGTGTTCCCACAACACAAGGGGATGGAAACGCAGAGATCTGACACTGCTGGGCTCTATGGGGGTGATGATGGGGTCTGGTGGACACTGGGCAGACCTCCACAGGCTGTGGGTATTGGCCATGTGTCAAGGCCTATGCAGAACCGGTCACAGCTGCTGTCTTCTCAGGGGCACGTGGGTGGCTGTTAGCTAGGGAGGGCCAGGCTACATAGTCCCAAGTTTGGGGCCAAGTTCTTGGTACCTGTTCTGCCTGGAGCAAAGTTCTCCCTGCCATCAACTCTACCCCCTACCCCCTGTGAGAACTGATAAAACCCCATTCAACAGATGAGACTTTTAAGACACAGAGAGGTTAGGTAACTTAGCTAAAGTCACACAGTGATTAAGGGGTGGTCCTAGGTTTTGGACCAAGGCAGTTGGGGTTCAAGTTTATGCTTATAGCCACTGCTCATGGTGGGTGGTCATGTGAGCTTTGTGGGTGCTGTGGCAACATAGAGGGGTGGAAACACAGACTTCAGGGCATACACATGTGTGTTTCCATCCTGTGCCTGCCCCTTTGTGCCCCTGGGCTCTGAGGACACTTCCGTATGGCTGTGTGACCTTGGATGAATTACTGGACTTCTCTGAACCTTAGGCTCCTCGCTTTATAAAATGGGAGCAATTCCCCCTCCTGGAATTGTGAGTCGGGGAGCACTGCTATATGGTGTCATTTTGTATCTGTCACTTGACTCACTGCTGATCTCCTGGAGCGACACACCCATCTCTGACTGTGTTTTCTGTGGGGAGCCATAGGACGACATCTCCGGTTTACTCACTTCCCTGGTCCTTCCCTCCTGTGGTAAAACAAGAGTGAGTGAGCAGGGGTGACATTTGGACGTGTTGGGATGGTAGAGGTGGCCTCAGAGTTCGGTTTTCCCAGCTACCTTTTGAGGACAGCAGTAGAGAAGCTTCCGGGCCCAAACTAATAACATCCGAGCAGACTTAATCGGGGGAAATTCCATTAAAGACCGAACAGCGCCTTTCAAACAGCGTCTCTCTCTGCGGCGTCCAATCTCGTGCTTTGTGCGTTTGAAGAGATTCGGTAGGATTACATTAGCATATGGTACGCTCATGGCAGCGTTATCTCAGAGTGTGCACACAGAACAGACAGAAATATTAATGGGCCTGGGTGCTCCTCTCTGCCTGTCCTGATGGGCGAATTTTATACGAACTCTGTTTTCACACGTCTCTCTGTAGCTCATGGAATAACTTGTCATTTAAAAATGGACATGATGGGGGTGGTTCCGCTGGTGGAGCGCTCGCCTGGCAAGCCAGGATCCTGGGGTGTGGTGGCACACATTTCCTTTTTATATGTGGGAGTGCTTGCCTACAGGTGTGTATGTGCAACACGTGTGTGCCTGATCACCACAGAGGCCAGAAGGTGTCGGACTCCCTGGAACTGGAGTGTCAGACTCCCTGGAACTGGAGTTTATAGATGGCTGTGAGCTGCTGGGTGGGTGCTGAGAACCAAGTCCCAGTTCTGTGTAAGAGCGGAGAGTGGTCTTAACTGCTGAGTCCAGGCACACATAGTTAAACCCAGTACCAGGTAGGCAGAGACAGGTGGAGTCCTGAGCTTGCTGGCCAGCCTGCCTAGTCTGCTTGGCAAGTTCTAGGCCAGTGAGAGATCACTCCCTCCGAACCCCAAATAGGTAGGCTGTTCCTGAGAAATAATAAATGCCCTAGGTTGCCCTTTGGCCCCTACATGCACATGTGTGTATGTGCATGGGTATTCACACATATACACATACCTGCACACACACACACACACACACACACACACACACACACACACACACACA
>CABHPP010110393.1:26529-59604 GCA_902168425.1 Peromyscus attwateri
ACACACACACACACACACACACACACACACACACACACACACACACAACATGAGACTATTCCGTAGTAAGGTTAGAAACTGCTCTTTTAATTGAATGTATTCTAAGAGGCAGACAGCCCCTCAAATTGCTTCATGCTGCTGTTGACAACCCCATGCCCCTGGGAATGCCATCCCCACTTCTCAGAAGGAGGCTCAGAGAGGTGGTGCGACTTCTTTCAGCTCACACAGCATGTAAAAGGCAGAAGGGAACCCCTCCTGTGTCAGCCTCTCCCACAGGAGTGCTGGTTCCTTTCTTTGGCGTGTTAGTTCCTTGTGTGTGGTTCCTTGTATGTCACTGTGACAAATGCGTGAGACCAAGGGGAAGGGTTCATTGTGCTCACAGGTTCAGGCGTGGTCTCTTTGCTCAGGCCCCACATGCTTGGGCAGGAGTGTCTGGTGGAGGGCAGCTGTACACATCATGGTGGACAGGAAGCTGAGAGCCCAGCAGGAAGGGGCCAGGGAGACTGTAGCCTCCAAGGACCCACCCCCAGTAATCTACTTCGTCTAGCCAGGCCCCACCCCACAAAGTGTCCAGCTGGGGACCAAGTGTTCACAGCGTGCTGTGGGGGGGTTCGGACTGATACACAACACCTGCAGTTTGCAGATGGCGTCATCCTGCTCCTGCTGATCGGACAGCTGGAAGGCTTCTTCCTGCATCTGAAGGAATTCTATCTCACTCCCAGCTCTCCCACAGAAATGGTAAGCTTCCAAGGTCTCCCTCCATGGATTTCTTTGGGGGGTGGTGGTGGACAGATTTATGGCATTGGCCTGACAGTCTTTATTCAATTCCAAGCCATGAGGAAGGTCTCTAGATGAAGCTTCTCTCAGGTCTCTTGGCCTTAACCTCCCTGGCCTTTCCTTCTGTACCCCCAGGAAGAGGGGGGTGGATGGTGTCCCCACTTTATAGAATAAGACCGAGATCTTGGACTCTGGTAGTGCTCCCCTGGGACCACACAGATCCCTGATGCAAGTGTGGCCCCCAGGAACAAACCATCCCTGAACCCTTCTTAGGAGCAGGGTAAGCCTGTGGGAGGCTCACAGTGTGGGACAAACCTTCATCCATCGAGTGAGACATCAGGAACGAACCATGAGAAGAGTCTTTGGAGGGAGGCAGGCACCACAGGAACCCAGGCTCAGCAATGTGGGCCCACGCCCACGTCCTTCAGCAGCTAGGTTCTTGGGGCTCAAGGCCCATGCTTGCTACTTCACATGCTCCAAACCAGGTCGAGCCAGTGCACAGAGGGCCAGCATTCGTGGCACAGCTAGCCTGTGAACCCACCCTCAGATCCTCTTCCCACCCTTCGAGGGAACAGACGCAGAAGCATGGCTTTGGGGGAGGAACATGGCTGACAACACTCAGGTCCTTAGCTGGAAGCCGGAACCCCGGGGGGGGGGGGGGGTTCTCTTAAGGAGCGGCCTCCCAGGACTGCGGTTTTCATTCTCAGGTTGTGCTTGATTGCAGTGCGGATGCAAGGATGTCAGCATTCATTTCTGGAGTCAAGTTAGGGACACAGAGGGAGGTGGTCATTTGCTTTGCAGAAATCAACGCGCCAAAGCCAGGAAGCTCTAGCTTCCTCCCACGTTCAATTATCTCTCTCAGGAAGACAGAAACGCATCTCCTGGGTCCTGGCCTTTCTAGGCTCTGTAGAACACGGAGCTTTCTCTTCATCATCCCAAACTACTCAGAAGCAAAGGACAGGCTGGGGAGGGTGAAGTGGGCCTCTCAGGAGCCTGACCAGATCTTTGGTTCACAAGCTTCGCGGAGGAAGTGTGCTAAGGGAAGCCAGGTGTTCTATGAGTTGCTCAAACACACTCTTCTGCATGGACTCCCTGAGAGCAGGCGCTGTTCCGAATCTGGGCTTTGTGTATGGCAGGCCTACAGTTGATGGTCCACAAGTATTTGTAAAATATGAGAGTGATGGGCGGGCCAGATGGCTCAGTGGTTAAGTGTGCTTGCTGCCAAGCCCGATGACCTGAGATGGATCCCCAGAACCCACATGGCAGAAAGAGAGAACTGACTCCTGCACGTTGTCCTCTGACCTCCACGCATGCTGTGGCATACAGTCCCCTCCATAAATAAATAAATAAGTGTAAAAATAAAATAAATGTAGTTACAGGCCAGGGCAGCCACACAGGCATCCAACATTCCTGGCACAGTCAGCTCTCAACCCCACGACATCAGAACATCAGATCGTGAGTTGGAATAAGCGAGAGAAACAGGGTAGCTGCATAGCTCAGGGCCCAAGAGAGGAGGGGGCTGGTCAAAGAAACTGCAGTGTAGGAGACCTGCGGTTGGTGCATGCTTGCAACCCCAGCTATTTGAGAGGCTGAGGCAAAAGATCACAAGTTTGAGGCCAGCCTGGGCTATAGAGTGAGGTCAAAGCCAGTCTGGACAGCTTGGTGAGACCTTGCCTCAAAGTAAAAAGTAAATATCAGCCTGGAGGTATGGCTCTGTGGTAGAGCATGTGTGGGAGGCCCATCTCCAGAAGTGCATGAATGAAGCATTCCCCAAAATTGGCCACATGAGGTTCTGTGACAAATGGAGTCTGTGGTCAATTAACACAGGGAAAATAAAAATACCCTGGAAGCTTGGCATGCATTGGTGTGTTCAAGGCTCTGAGAGGTCCTTCAGTGAGGGATCCAACAGTTTCCAAAACCATTTGGCCGCAGATACCTCTTCCTTGACATCGCGGATCCCTCTCTAGGGAGGTGCTGTGTTGTCAAGAGCATCTGGGGTGGGACTCTGAGGTGCAGAGCAGGGCGCTGGAGTTCCCTCTTACAGATATTTACTTCCGGGGGTGCAGGCCAGCAGCACTCCTGCTGAGAATGTGTCAATAATGGGGAGTCCCTTTTCCCAGGATGTTCTGTGGGAAGAGACTTGAGACCACAGAGGCAGGCCTGAGCATTTACTCAGACTACTTCCCTCTTGGTCCGGACCTTCCTGAGGGTGCCTAGCCCTGTAGAGCTGTGGGCCAGTGACTTGTCTTCCAGTGTTTTTGTTTTGCATCATGACCCTACTCTTGATGACCCTCCAAGAAGAAAGACTGCTTATCACCTTCTAAGGGGGGGGCTCTACCACCTACAAACCCGGGCTCCCTTCTGAGACAAAGTCCCCTCACCTGACAGACTCACATACAGAGTGTCACCTCCACCAGAACACCCTCCCCTCCCACTCCCATGGAATCTCCTCAGTGAGGGTCTTTCCCTCCAGCAGTGTCTGCTTGATGGCCCATGTCCAGCGAGTGGCATCTGCTGAGGGCTATGTGCTGATGAGGGTCTCGGTGCGAGGGAGTGAGCTCTCCATTCGCAGGGCATGGAAGGAGATGTTGGGTGTCCCCTAATTGTTGCTGTGGTTCAGGGATTCAAACCTTGGATGGGCAGGGACAGATGCCATTGGTGACAGCATGGGCCTGGTGCTTGGACCCAGGCAGGGTCTCATTGACTGATGTTTGATTGGCTTTATCATCATAGCTGCACAATGTCACCCTAGCCCTGGAGCTGCTGAAGGATGAAGGCCTGCTCAGCCACCCTGTCAATCCTGAAGGTGAGTGCATGGCCGTCCATTGCCCAGATGACCTGCTGTGGATGTGACTGAGAGCGGTTGTGAGGAGTTGGGGGACAAGCACTGATAAACGGAGTCTGCCTGCTTGCTGGTCCATAAAGAGATGCTGACTGTGAGGTTTCCTAGGAGGGGCGCTGTGACCGTCATGTCTGCACGCAGGGACTGAAGTCCGTGGGAAGGAGTGTTCAGAGCAGCCAGATTTCCAGTCACTGCTGGGGGAGGGAACATGGATGCAGGGGAAGCCCAGACAAGAGAAGGGACCCTCCTCCATCCCTGGGGACCAATGGTCCTCCCTAGCCTGGCCTGACAGGCTGCCTTGCTCCCTCTGCCCACAGATATTGTGAACAAGGATGCCAAGAGCACACTGAGGATACTCTACAGCCTATTCCAGAAGCATGCACGGAGGGCAGAGGGTGATGGGGCACCCCATGGTACCCCAAACTAGTCACCTCTGCCTCCCCCAAGCCATTTCTCAGGACCTGCCACCTCTGGAGGACCCAGCAGTCCCAGATCCTCCCACCCCAGCCTTGTTACCGTGGGTGGGTGACATGGTTCCCTCCCACACCCATCCTGCTTACACATACACGTGGGCTGATACCTTTGACCCCACCAGACGGGGATCTGTTTTGAGCCTAACCCTGCTTTGCTCAGAGCATTTTGACAACTGTATGAATTGTATTCTGTGAGTGGGGGGAGGGTGGCACTCTGGGTGCCTGGGGAGTCCTGGGTGAGCCTTTAACTATGGTGAAAAGACTTTGGTTCTCAGGCTAGACCAGACCTCAACAGCCCCCAATCTGTCTACTAAGGCTATATTATACCTGGACAGTTAGTGGCTGCCCAGCTCTCCACAAAGCTGACTTTGCCCAGCCATAGGCTCTTCGGCATCAAGGCTGATGGCCTGAGTGCACTCAGCTCCTGGCTGTCTGCCTCCTACTTGGCCCAAGGTCATCACCCAAAGACCGGAGGAGCCCCGTGAGGGAGAAGTGGATTCAGTTTCTTGTCAAAGGACCCTGGCCAGGCTATCCCTACAGCTACAGTCTTGAGCTCTTCCCCGAGCCCCGGGGAAGAGAACCTGTAGTTGGTTCCCGGGTTCAGGCTATCTGTGGTCATCTTTAGGGAGCCATGAGCCTTCTGTCCTGTGAGACTTTGTGTCTTCTGCAAAGACAGAGAAACAGCTGAAGAACTGAGCTGGGTCCATCCTGGCTGGAGGAGAAGCTGTTAGGGGAGACACAAGGCATGGAGTGTGAGGTTGCAGACACATAGAGGTGTACGGGTTCGCGGGTGCAGGGATGTGGGGGAGGCCAGCCCATTTGTCAACTCCTCTGGACTTTTTCCTGTCTGCCCAGATCCAGGCCTCTGGTAAGAAAGGCTTCCAGGTTTGGGGTGGTATAGTGGAACAGCTTTGCTTTTGGGGGACTTTGGAGCAGAGTCTGGACAAGACAGGACACCACTCTTAAGACAGTGGGTGGAGCTGGGAGTGACCTGGGGCACTGGTGTCTGATGTGAGGGGTCTAGAGGCTCTTCCCTCCACCCACCTCTGGCCCACCTGTCCCCTTGCCTGCTCATAAGTCTTACAGTGGAGGGTTCTCATCACATATCTCCTCTGTCCCACTGCCTCTGGGACATGTCCCTCTCCCATGGCGGTGGCATCATCACAGTAGCTGGGGGCTAGTTGCCTCTACTTCAGGTAACCTTTCCAGGAAGGCCTTCCTCTAGGTCCCATTTGTTCTCTCTGGAGCATCCTGAGCCATGGTGGCCAGAGTCCACACTCACCTCCTGGGCTCTTGGCTCCCTCTCTCCTTCTTCCCTGCCTGCTTGCCCACTTGGCTCCTCCACGTCCTCACCTCCCGTCTGATAGCAAACTTAAGTCCTGACAATAATAATAATTTTTGTAACTTTATTGAGGAATAACGAACATGTCCCAGTTTAAATGTACAAGTGAATGACAGTTGACAAGCGTACGCAGTCACATACCTCCACTTCAGAAGGGTCAAGCGCGGAAACAGCCTGCCGCCTGATGTCCCAGCCTTCGGAGTCCTGGCCTTGGAAGTGACCGATCCACTTCCTGTTGCTGTCATTTCGCCTTTTCTATATCTTTTAGAAACTGCATCAGAGGGGAAGTGGTCTTCCACGTGGAGGTTCTTTGCCCTGGTGCAATTCTGCCGTCTCCACGGTGACCCCACAGCCCATCCCTCTGCTTGCTGACAACGGGCCCCCTCAGTGGGTGCCAATCATACATTCATGCTTTCGCTGCCTACAGGACCCTCCTTACTGTCCAGTTTTTATGTCGTCGACAGGGATTGCTCTTCCTTTCTTTCAGATTGCTGAGCATGCGCTCCTTTTTGTCTGGACACTTCCTTTTACTTTTCCTGGGTGAATACCCAGGACTGACATGACTGATTCCTACAGTAATTGTACGTTTTATTCTGTAAGACACTGTGAAATGGTTTTTGGAAGTAAACGTACTGTTTTCATTCCCACCTGCAATGCCCAAGAGCTCCAGTTACTCTGCATCTTGCCAACACTTGGTGTTATCTGTCTTTTCGATGTTAGCCGTTCAAACGGTGCGTGGTGGTATCTCACCGTGTGATTTTTAAATGTTATTCCTCTAATGACGGAGGGTTTTGAGAATCTGTATTAGTCAGTTCTGGATACTGTAACAAAATGCCACAGACCAGGCAGTTTAAATAACAAACAGTCCGTTGAGCAGTTATGGAGGCTGGAGCTTGGAAGATGGAGGAGCTGGCAGATCTGTCTGGTGGCTGGTGAGAACCCTTCTCCTGGCCCAGAAATGTTTTTATTTCTGTGTCTTCTCGAGGGTGTGTGTGTGTGTGTGTGTGTGTGTGTGTGTGTGCATGTGTGTAAGGGGGGCTACCAGAGAGGAGATGGAGAAAGAAAGGCTTCACTTTCTTCTGGGGACCCCCACCTTCATCTGAATCTAATCACCCCCACATAGTATCCCTCCACATAGTGTGGTGGTCAGGGGGTAGGGGGATGGGCAAAGGGGTCAGCACAGGACTGGGGAGGGGCCGTGTCTTCTGTGTTTTCCACCCTTGTGTCTTCCTCGGCAAAGAGTTGGTTTCAATCATTTGCCTTAAAAATAATCACGTTTTGGATCCCCTGGAGCTGGAGCTACAGGCCTGATGTGGGTGCTGGGAATGGAGTCTGGATCCTCCGGACGAGCCGTAAACGCTCTTGCCACGGCGCTACCTTTCCAGCCCCATTTGCCTTTTTTTTTTTTTTAAAGTGTAGAAAAATTATTGTAATTTAAGCTTCCTGTGTAGCATTGGATGCATTTTGAGTTAATTTTTACATAGAGGGCAAGGGTTGAATTGTAATTTTTCCCGCTGGGTGCCTCATTATTCCAGCGCAATCTGTTGTAAAGACTTTCCTTCGCCCACCAAATCTCCGCGGTGCCTCGGTGGAAAATCAGTTTGCCGCATGACTTCCGGCCCAGGGCTGGGCGGCGCTCATCTGTGTGCAGTGTGCACCACGGTGGCGGCGCCAGGGTCTTCGCTGCTGGGGAGTC
Organism: Peromyscus attwateri; assembly: GCA_902168425.1. NCBI lineage: Eukaryota > Metazoa > Chordata > Mammalia > Rodentia > Cricetidae > Peromyscus > Peromyscus attwateri. Next base: position 33,660 of record CABHPP010110393.1, read on the forward strand.
CACGAAGTCGTGAGACCAAGCCGTGGGTCCCCAGCTTTGTTCTCTCTTTGCAAAGCAGCGTTGGCTCCTCGGAGCCCTATTTAATTCATTTGATCTGGATGTAAAATTAGAGTCAGTTTGTCATTTTCTAATTTTAAAACAGCCTCTGAGATTATGATTGGAGCTGTGCTGACCCTTCAGTCAAGGGGGGGGGGGGTGGTCAGCCGACGGCCTAGAACTCTGGGAAGCTGGGTCGCTGACATGGGGACCTCCTCTCTCCTCCCTCCTTTCACCCTCCACTCCTCCTTTTTCTCTTTTCCTTCCTCTTCTTCCCCCTCCCTCCCCCTTTTTCTATTGTAATTTAGAAATATTTTTATTATTTCTTTGAGAATTTCATACGATGTATTTTGATCATATTCACCCCAACTCTTCCTCTAACTCCTTCCATACCCATTCCTATCTCCTCAGCCCCCAACAGACTCCTGGTGTGCGGCCATCCACAGGAGCATGGTCCAGCGACCAGGAGCCCCACCCTTAAAGAAAACTGCCTCTCCCTCCTCAGAAACCATCAACAGTCCATAACGCCTCAGTAAGGGGTAATGGTTTGTTTTGTTTGTTTGTTTGTTTTTATTTGTTTCAATATAAGATCTTGTATTGGTCAGGATTCTCTAGAGGAACAGAACTTATAAAAACGAATCTCTCTATATGTATAAAAAAGGGATTTACTAGAGTGGCTTACAGGCTGTGGTCCAACCAGTCCGACAGTGGCTGCCTGCAAATGGAAAGTCCAAGAATCCAGAAACTGCTCAGTCCATGAGACTAGATGTCTCAGCTGGTCTTAAGTATATGCTGGAATCCTGTAGAAGTAGGCCCTAATGCCAGTCAAGGAATGGACTTGCTGAGAGAAAGAAACAGGCAAAGAACAAGCGCTTCCTTCCTCCACGTCTAGTTTATAGGCCCCCACGCCCGGCATCCCCCTGCCCCACCCTGGAGGTGTGGTCCAGATTAAAGGCGGATCCAGGCTAGAAGTGAGTCTTCCCACTTCAAATGAAAAGCTCCCTCAGGTTGGAGAGATGGCTCTGTGGTTTAGAACATTGGCCGCTCTTCCAGACTACCTAAGTTCAATTCCCAGCACCCACTTGGCAGCTCACAACTGTAACTCTAGTTCCATGAGATCTGACATCCTCACGCAGACCTACATGCAGGCAAAACACCAATGCACATAACATAAAAATAAATAAATCATTAATATTAAAATTATATAAAAATAAAGAATGATCTTTTAAAAAAAGAGTCAGGTGGTGGTGGTATATTCCTTTAATCCCAGCACTCAGGAGGCAGAGGCAGGTGGATCTCTGAGTTTGAGGCCAGCCTGGTCTACAGAGAGAGAGTTCTAGGATAGCCAGGGCTATACAGAGAAACCCTGTCTCAAAATTCCCCACCTTCCCCCCCCCAAAAAAAAAGACAAAAGAAAAAAGAAAAAGAAAAACACTCCCTCCCTCATGGGTGTGCCCAGCCATTTGGGTTTTAGTTAATTCCAGATATAGTTAAGTTGTCAAAACCAAGACTAGCCATCACAGATCCAGTGTAGCCCAGGCTGGCCTCTGGTCTCACTATGTAGTCCAGGGTGACCTTGCATTGCTGATCCTCCTGACTCCACCTCTGAGTGCTGGAATTACAGTTGTGCACCATCACACTTGGATCTGAAAACCCTGCCTTTTGATTATGCTGTCTAGTTCATTTACATTTTTAAAAGGTGTTGCAGGTCTTTCTTTGGACTGCCAGCTCCCAAATAATGACCTGGAGATTTCTTATTAAGTATGAAAGCTTGGCCTGAGCTTAGGCTTATTTCCAACTAGCTCTTAAAACTTCAATTAACCTGTTTATTCATCTGTGTTCTGCCATGTTTGTGGCTCATTACCTTTTCTCAGTACCTTCATCCATGTCTGGCTGGTGAATCTCACCTCTTTTTTTTTCCCCAGAGTTCTCTCTCTTCCTGGAAGTCCTGCCTATCCTCTCCTGCCAAGCTATTGGCCATTCAGCTCTTTATTAAACCCATCAGAAGGTGCCTTAGCAGAGACACATCTTGATAGTGTACAAAAAGATTACCCCACAACATATCCCCCTTCTTATCTAAATAAAAAGAAAAGGTCTTAACTCTAACACAGTAAAACTAAATGCAATAAGAACAATTATCAGGAGCCGGGTGTTGGTGGCGCACGCCTTTAATCCCAGCACTCGGGAGGCAGAGGCAGGTGGATCTCTGTGAGTTCGAGGCCAGCCTGGGCTACCAAGTGAGCTCCAGGAAAGGCACAAAGCTACACAGAGAAACCCTGTCTCGAAAAACCAAAAAAAAAAAAAAAAAAAGAACAATTATCAGGTAAGAATTATATTCATAATGTCCAGTCCATTTGTGTTTGGCAAATTCAGAGAAAATACTCTATTATCTATTCTATCTTGGTGAGTTCAAAGTTTTATACCTAATTAAACCAATTTTTATCATAACTTGTATTACCAACCTAAAAATATCCTTTTAGACCTTAAAACATTTTCTTAGATAAACAACTTAAGCTTTTATGTCACTCAGCCTTTATAAACTTTACATCTCTTTTGTGAGTTTTTTTTTTTAATTTGGTAACAGAGAAAATGGTAAAACTATCTAGTCTTCAACTCCCATCGGAGACCTGAGAATGATAAAATATCACCTGAGTCAACAAGAAGTGCAGGGCAAACAACTTCCGAAACTATAGAAATGACAGAAACAGCTGGCTGCCTGGACAGTCACCCAAGGTTCCTCTACAACATTGGAGCACCCATTTTCAGCCTACAGGCCTAGAATATCTGACAGACTTTTCTGTGAAGCAGAGATTTTGAAGGACTAGCCTACCTTGTCTTGGCAAGTTCAACAGTCACTTTTTTGTGTGTCCTGCTTGTCCAATTTGGACAGCATACTGTCAGCAGTTGAGGCAAGGGCAGTTTCTTGCCCAATGGCTAGCTTTGCCACATTGAAAGCAAATTCCATATGGAGATTCTTTGATGCCCATTATCTTCTCTGAAGTAGATCGGTGCTGCCAGGAATAGATGTGACTTACTATCATGAAAAGTCTTATGTTATTAAAACTTTTTAAATGCCATATTCTATAGATCTCTGAAGTGCTTGAAGACTGCCTATCTATCTTAATATATTGGTTTAACCTTGAAAACATATCTAACATGACTACAAGTTTGATTTTTATCTTAATTATCCTAAACAGTTAGTAATAGTAGCTTTCAAAGACTAGAACTTTATATTACAATTTTAAATGATTTGCATAAGTATAATACTTTACAGTATGTTGTAACAAAAATAACCTCAAATTTGTATCAATATACAAAAATCCATACCACTGTAAAATATTTGAAATGAGTTGTTGCTTTTTAGTCTAAAAGTAGATTCAATAATCTATTCTTTTGTCCTATCATTCTTATATTCTCCCCCCTTTTTTTTTAATTTCTCTCTCCATTTTTGGGACACCATTTAGAAGAAAAAGATAGCGAAAAGAAAAAGGAGAAAAGAAAGAAATTCCTTAATCTAACCTTTGTTTAGCTTCCTCCCTGACCATGACCAATGACAACTTGCAATTAACCGCTCTAAACAGTGACAAACACCCATAACCCACCAAACAACCAAAAACCACCCACCCCACTACTTGGGAATGTGAGCATCATGCTCTTAAAATTACCTCTTGCTGTCTGGGGGTGATGGCATCTTTAGGGGACCCTGAGAAAATTGGCATAATTAATGGTCAAGTCCTGGGAGAGCTAGCTGTATCATTTGTTTTTCAGTCTCTGTGTGATGGGAGAGTGCAGGGCTTATCTGAAGTTCTGGCTGGAGTAGTCTGTGAGACTAGACCATCTTGGCCTGAACACAGATTTCTGAGGAAATGGCAACAGAGGCATTTTGAGAGACTGCCTCACCTGAGCTACTTGTCTTTATTGGTGTCTGGTCCTTTTTTTCTGAAAACACACAAACTTTTAAAGGTAACATACATATCTGCATTAACACAAGTATGGAATATACACTGTGCACAAGTCAGCTGAAGATAATTTTCTGTTCTATAACTGAGCAGGTAAATGTCATCTGTCAACTTTATAAGTCCATTTGGGCTGCATAACCAAACTGTAATATAAATCTCTATCCATGCCGTATGAAAGGATGGCATGTAATAAGTCATGAGGACTCTGTAGCCAACAAGATTTATCATGTCTCATCCAGTCTCAGAGCTGTTCCCATGTGGATAAGCATATACATTACCTGTTTTGTATTTTTTCTTGGTTTCTTCCTTCACGTCTGCAGCCAAGATTTTTAGGAAGTTTCTCCCAGTCAAATCTGATCTTTATTAATTTTGAAGGAATCCATAGCTTTTCATTTCCTGTGGAAACAAAGGCATAACCCCTTCCCCTATGTAACACATTTCCTGACTTCCATGCTGAAGTTAAAACATTCTTAAAATATATACAGGATAGTTTAACTTAGTAGGTTTTTCCTACTGTCCAATGTTTCTCAGCAGCATTTGTTTTTTTGCTTATTAGCTTTTTAAAAATTTAAAGTTAATAAAATACTATATAAAATGCAAATGCCCTGTATATTTCCCATCGTTACATGACTTATTCTCTTTATATTACTTTACTCTTCCTTTAAAGATTTTATTTTATTCTTCCCAAAGTTCCTATCTCTGCCTGGAAGTCCCACCTATCCTCTCCTGCCTAGCTATTGGCCATTTAGCTCTTAAACCAATCAGAAGGTGCCTTGATGGAGGCACATCTTCACAGTGTACAAAAAGATCATCTCACAACAAAAAGATTGATTTTTAAGTCTGTGTATGCACATGAGTGCAGGTGCCCACAAGGTCCAGAAAAGGGGGTTAGGTCTCCAGGAGCTGGAGTTACGGGTGGTTGTGAGCCACCTGGTGTGGGTGCTGGGAATCAAATTCAGATCCTTTGCAAGAGCAGTGCATGCTCTGAACTGTTGAGCCATCTCTGGGGACCTCATTCACATTTTTTTTTTTATTGTAGCAAATTTTTCTGGCATGAACTTCACCAGGTCATCATTCTCATGCACGATTTCTGTGGCACCAAGTGTGTTCATACTGTTGTACCACCAGTTCTCTGTCCACCCACACCTGTGTCTCCAGGCTGAGATGCTGCCTCACTCTGTCTTCATCCCAAGTCCCCTCCTCAGCCTTGGGGAGACCACTACTCTGTGTTCCATCTCTGTGACTCTCTCTCTCTCTCTCTTCCTTTCTTTCTTTTTGAGACAGGTTCTATTTTGTCCTGGCTGTCCTGGAACTCACTCTATAGAGTAGGCTGGCCTCCAGCTCACAGAGATCTGCTTGCTTCTGCCTCCCCTCAAGTGCTGGGATTAAAGGTGTGCACCACCCCCACCTCACCCTCTAGTTCTTTCTCTGAACCCTCTTCCTGGGTCTCCTGTAAGAACACTTGCTGTGGGATTTATAACCCCCAATCACCCGAGCCCATTTCACACTCCCTAACTTAGGAATGGGTGGGTAGCACGTTTGCCAAAGTATGTGCTTTGTAAGTGCAAGGACCTGAGTTCGGGCTCCAGAACCTGTATAAAAGTGCCAAGTGTGGTGGTGTATATTCATTTTCTGTTGCTATCACAGGATACTTGGGTGATTTATAAAGAGCAGAGGTTTGCTTCTTACAGTTCTGGAGGCTGAGGAATCCAGAGTGAAGGGGACCACACCACTGGGTATTCTTACATCATCCTGTGGTGGAAGGCAGGTGGGTAAAGAGAGGAACAGACCTTGGAGAGGCAGCCTCGAGCCCTTTTATAATGGTTGTGCATGTGCTCATGGAGGTGGAGCCCCAGTGATCTAAAAAAATTTTTAGGCCCCTATTCCAACATCTGCATGGGGGATGAAGTTTCCAGCTGATGGGCTTTCAGGACAAACTCAGCTCAAAGCAGAGCAGCTCCCTTCAGCCTTCACCACAGTGCCAGCATGCTGTTAGGGAGTCTGTATCTTCAGGAATGGATTCACTCTAAAGAAAAAGGTCTCTGGGCGTGACATTCCAGGTGGACAGGGTTTTCTTTTACTTTTTTTTAAAATTTATTTTTAAGATTTACTTTATTTTTAACTATTCCTGTGTGGGTATGTGCATATGAGGGCAGCGCCTGTGGAGTCCAAAAGAGGGCGCCAGATCCCCTGGAGCTGGAATCAGAGTCTGTTGTGAGCTGCCTTACATAGGTCCTGAAAATAGAACTTGGGTCCTCTAGAAGAGAAGCCAGTGTTCTTAACCACAGAGCCATCTTCTCCAGCAATTTATTTATTTATTTATTTAGTATTTATTTTTACCTCTTTCTTCATTCTTTGTTGTTCTTTTTTTCTTTTTAAATTTATTCATTTTCATCTCATATGCATTGGTGTTATGCCTGCCTGAGGGTGTCAGATCCCCTGGAACTGGAGTTACAGACAGATGTTAACTGCCATGTGGGTGCTGGGAATTGAACCCAGGCCCTCTGGGAGAGCAGCCAATGTTCTTAACCACTGAGCCATCTCTCCAGCCGCTTTGCTGTTCTTTCTTTAAACTTTTCTTTCTTCCAACTTTTAAACTTTGCAAACAGGAGAAGCTGTCCATTCCTCCCCTCTTACCCACTGTGTCTTTTTCCATTTGGCTGTTTTATGTGATTTTTCAATTTCTCTCTGTTTTTGTTGTTGTTGTTTTGTTTTTTGTTTTTTTGAGACAGGGTTTCTCTGTGCAGCCCTGGCTGTTCTGGAACTTGCTCTGCAGATGAGGCTAGCCTCGAACTTAGAGATCTGCCTGCCTCTGCTTCTGGAATGCTGGGATTAAAGGCATGCCCCACCACTGTCCAGCTTATCCCTGTTTTTCAGTCATGTGACCTTGCAGGGTCTTGGCATCAATTTGTATATTTGTCTTGTGTTTTTAGTTTGTAGAGAATTTTGGTTCTGCAGACTTACAATTTTTATTAAATTTAGGAGGATTTTGGCCATTATTTCTGCAAACATTTTTTTCCCCTGTCCCCTTCTCTCTGATTCTTCCTGAATTCCAGATTAAGTGACTTTTGACATTGTCACATGCGGATGCTGTATTTTTGTCTTTCCTTTTTCTTCAGGTGCTGGGTGGCAAAGCCAGGGATCATGCCTGCTGGGCCAGTGCTCTGTCCGCCCTGTTGCTCAGTGGTGTCTTCCTTTGTGTCAGCCTTTCCTTTCTTTTCAAGCTCATCGATCGCCTCTCCAGCACGGTCTCCTTTGCTTTTAGCTCCATTGTGTTTCCAGCCTCAGACGCTGGACTCCATCACCTTGGGAATCCATTTAGGTCATTTAAAACATCTCCCAGCTCTCCCTTCCATTTAAAACATCTCCACACTCACGCTTCCTTTCACTTTCCATGAATCTGAGGCCCATTTATCCTTGTGTTTAAACACTTCCGTCTACTCATCTGTTGTCTGTGATATTTCTGGGCTTCTTTCTTTTGATCAATTCTTCTCCTGATTTTGTTATATGTCCGTTCTTGTAAAAAAAAAAAATGCATGTTCAGCAAAAATTTACATCATGGATTTTATATCATTGAGCGTTGAGTTTCTTTTACAACAGTTCTTGGGGTGTGTGAGATGAGTTGGTGCAGAAAAAGTACCTGGCACCAAGCCAGATGACCAGAGTTCAGTCTCTTGGGACCCACATGGTAGAAGGAGAAGCACCTCCCAAAAGCTGTCCTCTGATGTCCCTCCACATAGGTGCGGTGGCATTGCATATACTAGCTGCCAAATAAATAAAAATGTAATACAAAGTATTTCTTTTTTAAATATTTGTTCATGTGGGGGCTGGAGAGATGGCTCAGTGGTTAAGAGCACTGACTGCTCTTTTGGAGGACCCCGGTTCGGTTCCCAGCACCCACATGGCAGCTCACAACTGTCTGTAACTCCAGTTCCAGGGGATCGGAAACCCTCACACAGACATACATGCAGGCAAAACACCAATGCACGCAAAATAAAATAAATCATTTAAAAAAGGTTTATTCATTTTATTTTGTGTGTAGGGATGCTTTACATGCATATATGTCTGTGTGTTTTACTTGCATATATACATGTGTACCACATGCGTGCCTGGTGCCCACGGAGGCCACAAAAGGTTGGTAGATTCCCTGGAATTGGAGTTACAGATGGTTGTGAGCTACCCTGTGGGTGCTAGGAATCAAACCTGAGTCCTCTGCAAGAGTAGCAAGTGCTCTCTTCAGCCCCCTAAAATATTTCTTTACATGTATTTGAGATTCAGTTAAGTTACTGGGAGTCCATTCGATCCTTTGAGCTGTAGGATGCAGATCTCAAGCCCTGTGCCTCCTGCTTTCTAGGCACTGATCATACCCTCACCTTCATCTGGTCCCTACAGACATAAGAGGAGCCTGTTAGGTGGGTCCAGAGCACACTGGCCTCACCACTGAGGCAGTACCGACCTAAGGCGCCTCCCTGTGTTGGGCGGTTTTTAACCTTGGGATGACAGACAGCCCAACCTGATCTCTGAGACTGTCATTTCTTCTTGCCTGTGGCTCCTTTCTCTGCAGAACACACCAGAGAGATCTCTCCCCTACCCGTGTCATGAAGGGCAGTGTTTGATGACCCCTGGCTTCTCCCTGCAGTTCCCACTTCTGGTGCTCTGACCCACGGACTCTGGGGGCCTCCATGTTCTCACACCTAAGTCCCACCCCTCCTACTGGGGCTCTGTCTGGGTCCTGCCTCCAGGCTGCAGGATCCTCTTCTGCTTTCCCGGGGGAGGGAGTGTTGATCCTGCCTCTGTCCCCCACAAAGGCCACTGTCCCAGCTCAGCTCTAGCTGTATTTCTTCTGTTTTGTACTCCTGTGCTTGTGCATAGGAATGCAGGGCTGAGGACATCCTTGGGTGTCTTTCTTCGGATGCTGTCTACTTCGTACTTTCTTTTTTATTTTTATTTTTAGACAGTCTCTTATTGGCTGGGGTCTCAACAGGTAGGCTAGGCTGGCTGGCCAGGGAGCCTAGAGAGCTGTCTGTGCCCATCTCCATGGCACGGGGGTTATAAATACACACCACTGCACCAGCCTTTCGAAAGTGGATTCTTGGGGGTTTGTGCTGACTAGTTTTATGTCAACTTGACACAAGCTAGAGTCATCTGGGGAAGAGGGAACCTCAACTGAGAAAACACACCCACCAGAGTGGCATGTGGGTCAGCCCGTGGTGCATTCTCTTAACGATGATTGATGCGGGAGGGCACAACTCACCGTGAGTGGTGCCACCCCTTGGCTGGTGTTATCCGGGTGTTGTAAGAAAGCAGGCTGGGCAAGCTGTCGGGGGCAGGACAGTCAGCAGAGCTCCTCCATGGTTTCTGCCCTGCTTGAGTTCCTGCCCTGACGTCCCTAAGCTTAAATGCAGTTTTTCCTCCTCATGTTGCTTTTGGTCACGATGTTTTAATCACGGCAGTTGAAACCCTAAGACAGGTTTGAACTCAGGTCCTGTGTTTGCAAGACCAAGGCTTTAACAACTGAGCCGTCTCCCTGTCTCCATGATGGGAGATCTCTAACTGTGTGGTTCAGCAGTGCTGAGTTCATTCATGGCACTGAAGGATCATCACCACCCTCTCCACACAGAAACTGTCCTTTTAAAAAATTATTTATTTATTTTTATTTTATGTGCATTGGTGTTATACCATGGGTGGCAGGTCTCCTAGAATGGAGTTACAGACAGTTGAGAGCTGCCATGTGGGTGCTGGGAATTGAACCCAGGTCCTCTATTAACCGCTGAGCCATCTCTCCAGCGGAAACTGTCCTTATTAGGTAACAACTTAGTCCCGTCCCCAGCTCTTGGCAGCCACCAGGCTACTTCCTCTTAATTCATTTACTGTCCAGAGCCTGGCTTCTGTTGGGTGCCACTCAGACCCCTCTCCTCTAAGTCAGAGCCTGCTCTCCCTGACTCTCTCTCTCTCTCTCTCTCTCTCTCTCTCTCTCTCTCTCTCTCTCTCGGTTTTTTGAGACAAGGTTTCTCTGTGTACCTTTGGAGTCTGTCCTGGAACTCAATTTGTAGCCCAGGCTGGCCTCGAACTCACAGAGATCCGCCTGCTTCTGCCTCTCGAGTGCTGGGATTATAGGTGTGCACCACCACCGCCCGGTGCCTTGCTCTCTTTGATCTAGGCTTCCAGTGTCATGATCCCCAATACTTGAGATCAGTGGCCCATTCTTCCCCAGTCTGGGCATCAAAACCCAGTGCTTCTCTCTAGCTCACCCTCTCTTCTCGCACCACCCCCCCAAGTCTAGATCCCTGGTGTCCCTGCCTTATCCCTTCTAACTGCAATTCTACAACAGCCTGAGTGACCCTTTGAAAGCTGTTCTAACCCTGTCTGGCCTCTGGGCACAGTAGGAGCTGCTGACTCATGGTCTAGTCTTCTCCCTCCTGCCTCTGTTAGTGCCTGGCATCCCCAAGCTCTCTCCAGCATGCCTGATGTCAACTCTGCCCAAGAGGCCCCATGCCATCCAGCCAGAAACACACCATCCCCCGAGGGTGTGAGGGCATCCCCGGAGCTTGGGAGAGGATGCTTGGGGGGTGAGTGGAGGAAGTGAGCCCCACAGGAGGCTGAGAGGAAAGCCGCCCTTCCCATGCTCCTCCATGGTCCAGCGGCTACTCTTCCCTCCTCCATTGCATGAAATCTGACTCCAGTTGCAACTGCTGTTGACGATGAGGCTGGAAGCAGGATAATTATAGTGGGCTGAACAGGAAGATGGGAAGACTTCCAGGGCTAGGGCTGGCAGCCCTGGTGGGGCATGCAAACAGCTTCAGAGTGCTGGGAAATGCCTCGAAGGCCGGGGTGCCTCGGAGTTGAGCCGATTCCCAAAATAATCCAGGGGCAGCTGTCTCAGCTCCCGAAACTGGGTCTGGCCGCGGGAGCCGAGGGAGCCGCGGGAGCCCCCGGCCTCACACTAGCCCCGCTCTGGGAACAGATGGTGTTAGTGAGTTTCCTTTCTTTTACCAAAGTCAGCTGGTGAGGAACAGCTTGTCTGCCGAAGTGTTGCCCACTCCCCATTCTTTTGGCTACGGATCAAAGCTACCCTCCCCCATTGCCTCCATCTCCTTTCCTTATAAGTCTTGTGGAGAGACCTGCAGCTCCTTCCATTCCAGAAGGGTCCTCACCAGCTGGGCGGTAGCCCAGGGAGCATCCTAGTCTCCTCTGTCAGTGGGGGGTCTTGGTGGAGATGCTGCTGTAGATTCTGAGGAGGCCTGGTTGGGTGGAGAACAGACAAGGAGTACACCCCAGAAATGAGTCTTCCAGGGCCTGGTCCACTCCCACCTCCCCAGTCTGGCCAACAATTACTTAGATTCTTTCATTCACCCACACGCCTTTCATACTGATTAACAACTGAAAAAAGGGGCTTCCCCACCCTGGAGCCTGCTCTGTCTGAACTCAATAGGCCTCCCTGTGTGTACTTCCTGTGTGCAAGGCTTGGAGCAGGTAGCAAGCAGGTGGAGAGACTGTAGTCGGAGGAGCTCAGGGCCCACTGCTTGACTGCTGGTTTGCATATAATGTTTGGGCCAGCTTTTGCCATGTGATCCCTGCATACATCCTCTCCCCATAGGAGACTGAACAGATTGCTTACCTCCCTGGGCCTCAGAGTCTTTGTCTCTTAAGTGGAAGCAAGAAGGAATCTATTCCTCATGAGATTTTTGTGAAAGTTACTTGGAGAATCCATCTGAAGAGCTTAAAGTATGGGTAGACATATGACACTCAATAAAATATTGCATATCGTTATCACCATCACCACCATCACCATCATCACCACCACTATCACCACCATCACCACCACCACCATCACCACTACCACCATCACCACCACCACCACCATCACCACCATTACCACCATCACCATCACCACCATCACCACTACCAACCCCTTTCTCCCTCCCACTAGGCTTGCACTGGACTACATTGCCCAGCCTCCTTTGCAATCTGATGTAGCCCAGAGAAGCCTAGTCAACAGGGATGAACAAAGTGAGATGCAGGCTTGTGAGTCTGGTTCTGGAGGATGCTGGGGCTCCCCGATGCTCAGGAGAGGCAATCAAACATGGCAGCCTGGAGGCTGTGTGTTCAAGGTGGTGAAGCCACAGACAGAAGGATCAGGGAGCAGGGTCTGGCAGTCAGGAGCACCTGTTTCCAACTCTACACGGGTAAGCAACACCCAAACTCCCCGTCTGGTGCTTACGGCAACAGCTGGTGCGCCAAACCTGTGCGCCTTGATCGAACAGAGACTGCCGTGGCTCCATCACTCACCTTGTTTCTGTCACAGTCTGTGTTGTTTCTAGAAGTTCTAGCTGCTCTTTTACCAAAATGCCACGGCCATTTCATAGTCTTTTAATTCTTGGTCAGCAGAGACCATTGAGTCTGAGACAGGAAATATGTTAGGAGTAGAGGGAAAAAAAAAAGCCCTCGTGATGCATCCTGGGGCCCCTGGGAGCCGTATACCTCCATTTCCTTATTATGTGTTCGTGGCTTTGGACCCTGACTCCAGCTGCCATCTCTGGGTCACAGAAGTTACTTCTAGCTTTGGCCTTGAAGTGGGGCAGTCAATGCTGTGTCTCAGATCCTGTTATGTGCCCTGTGGCTCTGAAACACAGCCCCATCCTTGCTGGGACACCACCATGTCTCTGGCAGCTTGGACCAGCACTGGCTCTATCTCCTGGCTGACTGTAATGTTGGTCCAGCTGGGATCAGAACAGTTGCTGAGGACCTGCTGAATGGCTGGACAGGGGGCGGGGGGGGAGTGTACTGGCTCACCTTCTGGTTAGTTGGCTTGGCGTGTGTCCTTCTGAGCCACATAGGTGATGCCTGTCCTGCCTGAAGAGGTGGATGTGGCCCGTGTGGCAGCCAGATCATCCCACCCTCAGCCCATCTGCTGTTGGTTCAAGTAGAGCAGTTTGGGTGAGTTCTAGGGCCATGGTGGTGGTAAGGGGGACAGGACCCAGGGCCAAGGGAAAGCTCCGTGTGGCTGGCCCTGCCCCATGGCCCTGGGCTCCTTGGAGCATCTACTTCCAGGTCATTTCTTTGCTTTCCAAGCTGTCCTCGTCACTGTAGCAGTTCACACCGGTAGAGAGGACCACCTGGCACACCTCATCCTGCTATCCTGGGTGAGAGGACTTTCCTTCTGCTCTGCCGTATGTACTCAAACTCCAGCAGGTGTCAGAGTTAGCACTAGAGCCGCCATGTTGGCCTAGAACATTCTAGATGCTTCTCACCTTCCCTCTACCCTGGCTTTGTTTCCATAGAAGCCTGGCTCAGCTTTCAGATAAGAGACCAAACCAGGACCGGTGACAGCCTGGAACTATGCTGGAGGCAAAAATACCCAACTCCTTTGCCTCGGGTGTTTAGAAAATGTTAAGATTTGGGGTGGGGAAGAAACTGGCATTGCACCACACACCACTAAAACCAACCACACACCTGCTTTATGGGGGAGCACTCTTGTGTATTTTACAACTGATGTCACGAGTCTTTCCCATTGGCACACTTGAGGGTGAGAGTATAACAGGTCTCGTTTCCAATAGATCAGCACTAAAGGACCACCGAGAGATGAGGATATGGACAGCAGAGGTGGCCTGAGGTCCAGCCGGAGACGGAGCTCCACAGGGCTCTGTAGGCAGCAGAGTGGGTCACACTGTCACCCCCCAGGTGCCAGCCTAGTCCTTCTCTGAGTAAAGACAGAGAGTGTGTTGGACCTGGGTTTCCTCAGAGCTCAGATTCAAGAGCATCTATGGGCCAACATGGTGAACCCAAGGGAGCTATGCCAGAAGCTGGGAAGGTTCTAGGCTGTTTAATTTCCAGGCATAGAGAGTTCCCATTCTCTCAAGCATTGGAGGAGAAGGAGAGCCGTATACGCTGCCCAGCTGGACCTGAGCTGTGCAGTACAGCAGAGAACACCCTGCCCCTCGGTTTCTGAATACCTCTAAGGAACCTCTCACGTGGGTGTAAAATCCTTCAGACACACTTAGCTTTACATGTATCGAGCAGCATCTGTGGGAAAGAATAAAATCATACATGAAAAACATCAGCCTCAGGCAAAAATACCCTGAGTTTGGTGCAAGGTACAGGGTACTGATGACTTGCTGCAAGGTGGAGGAGATACATTGGTGCTTGCTGCCTGCACACCTACCGTGAGCTGTTCCTGCTTGTGTTTCCAATCCCCCTTTGCCCAATGCAGAAGCCCACACATACACCTTCACCAGGCACCCAGAGTCTCCAGGCCACAGAGTGGCAGGGTGAGCCAAGAGAACTATGCGTGACAGGCGTTAGGCAAGACTGGGATTTCTGAGGGGACCAGATGAGGGGACTTTTTGGTGTCAGCAGCAGCAGGAAGCCCAGCTGAGAGATGCTTGGCTCTGCCTGTGCTGGGCCAATCGCCCATCTGACGCTTCCGGCTAATGTTTGCAGAGCCCTGGTCTTGTTAGCAGGTTTTTGTTATATTTTCCCCTCGGTGCTGGGGATGAAACTCCAATGCTTGCCAATCAAACTTGCCAATGCTAGGCAAGGTCTCTGCCTCTGAGCCTCATCCTGGCTCTCCCTGAGGGCGGTAACAGGTGATTACAAGCTGGGCAGCTCCATAGAACGTGGCTGCCTTTGCTCACAGCATCTGCAGTTCAGGTGCGAGCTGGGCCGGGGATCCCTGGAATCCTTGAGGGAATTTGTTCCAGGCTGTTACCAGGTCTTGGTGATTCCTTGGCTCTCTGCTTCACCGTTCCTTTCTCTGTCCCTGTCCCCATATACCTGCCCCTCCAAGTCTCTTCCACGTTGTGTGGCTCAGAGCTCTCTGCCAAACACTCATTTCACTGTTTTAAAATGTAAACAAGAGGCCTGGGGATCTGACTCATTTGGTAATAAGTAGCTTTCCGCTCAAGACCTGAGTTCAGTCCCCAGCACCCACGTAAAAACCAGGGGCCGTGGCACATACTTGCAACCCCAATGCTGGGAGCGGGGAGGGCAGCGACAGACGGGTACTTGCTGGCTAGCAAATGTAGCCTAATTGGTGAATTCCAGGTTAGTGAGAGGCTGTCTCAGAAACTGAGGTGGAGGGTGATCAGACACACACACACACACACACACACACACACACACACACACACACCACACACAACACACACACATACAAGTACACGCACACACCCATACATTAGGCTGGGTCTGGTAGTGTACACCTGTAATCCCAACACTCGGAAGGCAGAGACAGGAGGATTGCCACAAATTTGAAGCCAACCTGTGTTACTTAGTGAGTTCCAGCCTAGCCAAGGCTGTACAGCAAGACCCTCAAAACTCCCAAACAAAACCAAACAACACCAATAAACATGACCAACTTTCCCTGGCCATTTTTCTCACTTCCTGCCCTGGCTCTGCCTTAACCAGTCTCTGGGACACATGGGGGATAGGCAGGCCACTGCCACTTGCCCAGGAGGGATGCCTGTGGAAGTTGTCAAGCTATAAAGAGGAGTCTGGAGCCCTTCTGGCTGTCTGGGGAGGGGCGGTGCAGACAGAGTGGCTGTGTGCATGGAGGTCAGCTCAGTATTATCAGATAATAAAATGAATCTCACAGACGTCATGTCCACAAAGCCTGGGTCTTCTCTCCCGGGAGGCTGATCAGAGCCCGGGTTTCTGCAGGCTGCCTGCCCTCATGGGAACAAGCTCCTCCATCCTCAGCTGAGGCCACACAGCCCCCCCACCTCGGGGCTGCACCAAGAAGTGAGGCTCCCCAGTCAAGCCCGTGACTGGCCTGTCGCCCACACACTTGTATGCATTTCCCTTCTGTTATAGGAGTTTGAAAGCCTTTTCAGGGGGGACATTTTAATCAATGTGTTCCATAAAAGAAAACTCTTGGTTTGAGAATGAATGCTTTCATCGGTTTAATTTAACAGCAGAAGTTTAATAGGGGAACAATTCTGCACTGTTTAAAATAATTCACAGCTGCAGGGACATGTTCGATTTTGAAAACATAACCAAGGTGAGGGCGGGATTCTGAATGATGGGATACTGGAAACCAACCTTTGCTGGGTCTGGTAGTGTAGGCCTGTAGTCTTAGTTCAAGTCCCCTCTGGGGACTTAGTAAGACCCTGTCTCAAAATAAAGAGAAAAAAAAAAAAAAAAAGAAAGAAAGAAAAAGGCAGGGGGTGTGGCTCATCGATACACCACTTACCTATAGTCTGCGAGCCTGTGCCTGCTGGTTGGTTTTGTTTGTTTGTTTGTTTGTTTGTTTTTTGCCAGCTTAACACAGCTAGGGTCATCTGGGAAGAGGGAAGATCAACTGAGAAAAATGCCACCGTCAGTTTGACCTGTAGGCGAGCCTGTGGGGCCTTCTCTTGATTAATGATTGATGTGGGAGGGCCCAGCTCTCTGTGGGTGGGGCCACGACTGAGCATGTGGACCTGGGATGTATAAGAAATCAGGCTGAGCAAGCCAGTGAGCAGCATGACTCCACGGTTTCTGCTTCAGCTCCTGCCTCCAGGTTCCTGCCCTGACTTCCCTCAAAGATGGACTGTGATGTAGAAGTGTAAGCCACATAATAATAATAATGACAGCAACAACATCAACAGCAGTAATAATAAACCGTAGTTCTCCAAGCTGTTTTTGGTCAGTGTTTTATCACGGCCATAGAAAACAAACCGAGACAGAGGTCCTGGGGTCAAACTCTAGTATTGCAAACAAATGATAAAGCCCCAGCCAGTCACTGAGGATTCGAGGCAGCTTCTCCTTGGTGGCATTGGGCGGCATTTGCAGTGAGGACATCGATGTTATCTTTTCATGGTTTCAGATGTTCTGGTGAATTGAGTCTTTTCCCCTTCTTCCTTAGTACCACCTTGAAAGGTGATTTAAGATTATTAGAGAAGGGGCTGGAGAGTTAACTCAGCAATTATGAGCATTGGCTGCTCTTCCAGACGACCTGAGTTCAATTCCTAGCAGCTCCCAACTGTCTGCAACTCCAGTTTTCCCAGGACCTGATACTATTATGCAGATATGCACACAGGTGAAACACCAATGCGCATAAAATGAAAAATAAATAAATGATTTTAAAAGAAGATTATTAGTGTTCTTTAGTCAGAGATGACCAGCGATGTCCGCCACATATGAAGGGCTGGCCGCCCAACTTTCCCTGGCCATTTTTCTTACTTCCTGCCCTGGCTCCACCTTAACCAGTCCCTGGGACACATGGGGGACACATAGGCAGGCCACTGCCACTTGCTCAGGAGGGATGCCTGTGGAAGTTGTCAAGAGCTTACCTTTTCATGAATCTGGGCCCAGACCACACGGCACCACACAATGTCTATAGTTCCCTCGCAGCCCTGCTACCGTAGAGGCTTCTGAATGACTTGGGGGAGTCTGTCTCCTCTCAGTCTCTGAGTCTAGATACAGCTCCCTTGTAAACTGTACCTTCAAAGGTCCAGCAGCTTACGTCATCACTTCTGGGGCCTGGGGTGTGAACACATCTTTTAGGGACACTCTTCAGCTTGATGGAGTCTCAGCGAGGGCCCTGGAGAGACAAGATTTTCCTTTGAGGACCCTTTTTGGGGTCTCTGTCGGGCTGTCCCCAGGGACAGTCAGCAGGAAACATGGGTCTCCAGGGCAGTACTGGACAGTGGGAGAGGTGGGGAGAACAGACTCGCTGAGGGCACAAGCCTCACCCCTATATCCACAATGTACCCTCACCCGACCTCACCCCACCTCCGCTGCTCTGATGCCTCGAGTTCTGCCTGCCGGCTCTCAGATGAGCTGTCCCAACTCTGGCCACCCCATTACTCTCTCAAGTCACCCTTCATTCTCTGTCCCGTGTTGACTTTCTCCGCCACCATCTCTTTCCCATTGCTGCTGTGGTTTCCTGTGAGTCTCTCCTCTGAGGGCAGGAGCCCTGTCTCATTCGAGGTACCCTGTGTCTAGAGCAGTGCACAGACTTGGTCAGATGGCGAAGTTTGGTTCATTTGACCACGGACAGACTGACGACCGGACAGTAGTGAGCTCCCCACCCTGGTGGCATGTAGGCTGCATCTAGGGACAGATGACTCCTCCGACCTGTGCCCCCTGCCCCTCAAGACCCCGAGTCACCCCTATCCTTCCTCAGGCATTCCTGTAGTCCTGCAAAACAAGAGGCAGTGGCAGCCTGTGTCTGAGCCATGCAGACACACGTTGCTGAAGGAAGGACAACTATTCATTACCGTCCTCAGACATTAGCCGGAGAGCCACAAATAGACATCTCTAGCAACTGTTCCTGCCTGCGGGGCTCTCTGCACTTTCCTCCCTCATCACATCTCGCCACCTCCTGCTCCGAGAATTGGATATTTGCCAGGCGCTTGGTTATTTCCTGGGGGATTAATGAGAAGGTGGGTTGTCCAAATGCCGACAGGATGTTATTCTGAAAGCGCGTACGTCCCCCCGATCTGAGCACCACAAGGCCACATGTACAGAGGCTGGCCTCGCCTTGGAACAGGCAGCAGCAGCAGCAGCCAGAAGAGCCATGAGTGACGAGGGCTTCTGGCTGGGAGGCACCCTCGTGAAGCTGGGGCTTCAGCTTGGGTACAGCACTCCGACTTTATTCTCTGTTGTGCACTTGGCCGGAGTCCATCTGCACCCAGCTCAGAACAGGTGTGTGGATAACGCCCTTCCACCCTCGGCTCCCGGCAGCTGTGTTCACGCAGCTGCTATTTCTCTTTATCCATCCTTCTCTTCCCTGCCCATTCCCTTCTCCCAGCAAGGCTCCATGATACGATGCTCCGGACCAGCTCCTGGTAGGATAGGCAGGGATTGGTCTGAATGATATAGAAGAAACTGGAAATAATAACTGGGTGTTATAAAGCATATGCTAAGGAAATACTAAATAACACAAAGTGGAATTGAATTAAAGGAGTGCTCAATGCTGAGTAGTACACACCGACCAGACGGTCATAGAAATGGCAAGAAGGACATATCTGTGCCTCTAACATAACTAAGCTTTAGGTTTGTCGAGAGCATATTTCTTAAGATTCTGTCAGAAGGTCACTAAGATTGCTGCCAATTAGGCTCTATTCACATAACAAAAGGAGACTCCCTTGGCTCACAGCCGGCCACTAGACCCATCCCCACATCAAAGAGCCTTTATGGGGCACTTCATAGGGGACAATACTGGGTCAGGGCTGCATTAAGTCCATCGTTAAGCTCTGTGCCTCTTATCTGGAAGAGCATAATTTTGCCAGGCGGACAGGACGACCCTGGCACCGGCCCAGGAAAAGCAGCCTTAGTCAGTCAGGATTTCTACATTGTAAGTCTCCCGGTTTGTCCTGACAACCAAGCCCTGGAGCTCTGTCTCTGTGGAGCACGTGTAACTGCTCAAAGTGTAACTTGGGGCCATGAACCTGTATAAACGGGGATATCCGTTCAGGGCCGGTTCCCTTTTGTGCATTAGCCAGAACGGGTCGCGCACTATTATTAAAGAGTTTTTCCTTATTAATCTCTGAGTGCTTGGAATGATTTCTCCCTGGGAAGACCCATTAATTGTTCAACACTAACCCAGAGTGCTGCATCACCCCTCAGCCACGCCAGCCTTTGGGAGCATTTGTTCCCAACACCAAGTCCCTCGCTTATCTGCCCTGGCACCCCCAGGGGCTGCACAGTGTGACTTGCTCCAACCCGTCTGGTAGATCCTCCTTGCCCTCTCCTCCTGCACCTGCTGGCCCCCTTCACCTTGAATGTGTTGGGGTTCTCTTGAGTTCTGTATCTTTTTTCACTCCTCCCCTACCCCCACTTATTGATCTGATCTAGCTTGGTGGCTTTACATGCCACGGAGATGCCCAGGTCTCAGCTGTCACCTCCAGTTGAGTTTCTACCTCTCTCCATGGCCTTGACACTTGCATGTCAGAGCTAATTCCAACTTTCCTGCTTCTCAGAGTTTAAGAGCCCCAGGCTCATCCACAAGGCTCCCACCCTAGTCTCAGGCTATCGGAAAAGCCTGTAGCTCTGTCTTCTGAAAGCATCTGAACCTGCTTGCTTTTCCCCACCGCCATTCCGCTCCTGCTGGTCCTCCTCCACCCTGGCTCCCTGCAGTCAGTGCTTCCCCAGCACACTGGATCCTTATAAATGTGAAGCCACAGCACACCACCCTTAGCCTCCAGACCTCCCTGAGCCATCCTGCCTTATACTGGAAGTACAGCTCAAGTCCTTACCAAGGTCCCCAGAGTCCATTCAGAGTCTCCCTGTGTCTCCTCTCATGTTAACTCCCTATACTCTCCTCCCTTCTTCATGTAATCACGCTGCCTACCTTGAGATTCCCCTGACGATGCACCAGGCACCCCTACCCCAGGACCTTTGCACTTGACATTCCTCTTCTTGGATGCCATGCTCCAAGATACCCACTGGGCTCAAGCCTTCACTTCCCTTAATTCTGC
This sequence comes from Peromyscus attwateri, assembly GCA_902168425.1. Taxonomy (NCBI): domain Eukaryota; kingdom Metazoa; phylum Chordata; class Mammalia; order Rodentia; family Cricetidae; genus Peromyscus; species Peromyscus attwateri. The sequence goes on from CABHPP010110393.1 coordinate 54,058, forward strand.
TCACACTGCACACTCTTGCCTTGCTCCTACTTGGTCTTCTCAGAGTGCCCACTGCCTCCCATCACACAATGTTTAATTAGTTATCATTGCTTTTCCATCCTCTATTGTTGGAATGGAGGCTCCTTCAAGGGTATACAGTAAGCGGTCAATGTACATTTGCTGGGTCCTAAGTCAACAGGTGAGCATGTGTAAAAAGGTGTGTGCACAAGCTGACCCCGGCAGACACACCACGATGCTAGTTGTCAGGTGTGGGGTTCATTGCTAATCTTTCTGACTGTCAACATTGTCATCCATAGAATGGGATAATTGTGGGACCAACTTCTGAGGTTAGTTACAAAGAAGCGAGGCAATGAACTGTCATGGTGCCCAGTGCCGTGCTGGGAGCAAAGTATGTCTCTGTTTTCCTGTGATAGTGATATCGCCAGGATGCTGGATATTGATTGCTACTGCTTCTCATGGTGTCCCTGAAGCAGGCAGAGCATGAAAACGCAACTTGTGTGGTGCTTGCTTAGGATTTCGGAAGCATCTTTCTCTGCTGGGGCAGCTCCTTCCTCACCTGTCCGTCAACGGGAACATGACTGAAGCCCTTTGTTCAGCTGTGATGTAACGCTACTCACAGGCCACCCAGCTAGCTTCCTAGGACTGTCACTGATGGTTAAGGGCTGGAGACTTACCCCAGGGAAATGAGGACTGAGGAACAAGGACTGAAGTGATTCATATGGGAAGCACAGGCATCCACAGGTACACCAGCCTTCGCTATCCGGCATGGTGGCCCAGGATGCGGGTAGGTGGATGGAAGGGTACAAGATGAATGGATGGGTGGTAGATTGGTCACTTCTCTCGTTGGGGTGACAAAATGCCCGACAAGAGTGACTTAAGGGAAGAGGAATCCATTTTGGCTCACAGCTTAAGGGCACGGTCCACGGTGGAGGGGAGGTGTGGTGGCAGGAAGAGGAGGCAGCTGCTGGTCACACCGCATCTGCAGTCAGGATGGAGAAAGAGCTGAATGCTGGGGCTCAGCTCGCTCTCTTTCTCACGCTCTATCTTAGTCCTGCAGAGTGATCAATTTCTCCTTTTTGTTCAGTCTCGAACCCCCAGCACGTGGGATGGTTCCACCCACACCCAGGCTGGGTCTTCCTTCCTCAGTTAAAGCTGCATGGAAACACCTTGTAGGCACACCCAGAAGTGTGTTTCCATGTCGGTTCTAAATCTGGTTAAGTTGACATTGAAGCTTAATGATCACAGACAAATAAATGGTGAGGCGGACGGATGGGTGGGCAGATGTGTGTAGGTGTATAAATGTGTGTGTCTCTAAGTATGGCAGATGGGTAGTGTGGTGGCTGAATAAGAATGGCACAGGGGCTGGAGAGATGATGGCTCAGTGGTTAAGAGCACCCGCTGCTCTTCCAGAAGACCCGGGTTCAATTCCCAGTACCCACATGGCAGCTCACACCTGTCTGTAACTCCAGTTCCAGAAATCTGACACCCTCACACAGACCTACATGCAGGCAAAACACCAATGCACATAAAAAATAAAAACAAATTTATAAAAAATGATCCTCATAGGCTCATTATATTTGAATCTTTAGCCACTTAGGGAGTGGCAGTATTTGAGAAGGATTGGGAGATGCAGCCTTGTTGGAAGAAAGTGTGTCACTGGGGATTAACTTTGAGGTTTCAAAAGCCCATACCCGCCCAGCCTCACTCTCTCTCTCTGCCTATGGATCAGGATGTAGTTCTCAACTACTCCGGCACCATGTCTTCTGCATGCCACCAGGCTTCCTGCCATAATGATAATGGATTAAACCTCTGGAACTGTAAGCAAGCCTCCAATTAAGTGCTTTCTCTTATAAGAGTTGCCTTGGTCATGATATCTCTTCACAGCAATAAACAGTGACTAAGACAGATACGTGGTTGGATAGGTGGGTGGGTGGATGGATGGGTAGGTAGGTGGGTGGGTGGAGAGACGGATGGATGGGTAGGTAGGTGGGTGGGTGGAGAGACGGATGGATGGGTAGGTAGGTGGGTGAATGGATAGATGAATGAATGAATGGTGGGTGGATGAATGGAAATACATGTAGTCCGGGCAAGGACAGGAAAACTAGTTTGTCTTGTCAATCAAGAGTCACTAGAGAAACAAGGGTGATCAAGGTACTGTCTTGTCTGTAGACTCAGCTGGCATCTGTTCTCTGTCTCTGGGTGACGGCAGACACATTGTCTTCCCCACTGGAGCCTCTATTTCCTCATTACCACATGAGATATTTGGACTGGATGCTCACTGATGTTCCCTCCATCTCCCAGGCTCAATGAATCCATGATTCTGTGTGTGCTACATGGACCTGGAGGGCTGGGGTGATTTCCAGAGGGCCCCAGAGTCTCTGCTACCCTGTGCGGTCTTACTACTTCCTCATAAAAAGGGAAGCTCTGTTTCTCCTCCCCATGAATCTGAGCTGGCCCCGAGGCTGACAGAACCTAGTAGAAGTGACCCTCCTCCAACCACTCTCTTTGGAGTGTTCCTCCTTAGAACCGGACTATCATCATGTGAGGGCGCTCAAGCCACCATGAAGAGAGGCCCATAGAAGAGAGCTGAGGTCCCATTCCATGGCTGCCAGCATTAGCCACCAGCCAAGGGAGGTCATGTGGAGCCTCACACCATCACAGCCCACGCCCCAGCCAACACCACACAGAGCAACCGAAGGGGAAGCACAGCCCACGGCTTTGCCACAGAGCAGGGTTGTGGGTGACTGCTGCTCTATGTTGTGCTAGGTCAGCAGAATGCTCCATAGCCAATGCTTTACAATGAACAGAAATGTATGTTCTTGCAGCTCTGGAGCCCAGAAGTCCAAGATGGAGTCCAGCAACTTGCTGCACCCTCGAATGGTGGAAGGCAAAGGGCAGAGAGTCGAAGAGCACCCCCACTTGCCTTTGTATGGTGGCGTGAATCCTCTCCTGAAGGTACAGCTACTGCAATCTAATCATGTTCTAGAGGCTTCCACCTCACAGTATAGTCACTTTGGGACCAAGTTTCCAGCCGAGGAATGCTGGGGGGCATTTCAAATCAAAGCACCAGTTTCAACTGGAGTGGCTCGCTGCACAGGCAGAGATCCCAACCACCGTCCAGAGGAGACTGGCTGAAAAGTGGATTTTTAAGCAACATAAATAAACTAAATGCATCCATAGATTTTACACAGATGCCAAATGGGTTAACATATGCACGCTTTGCTTTCTTGGCCGCCTCTTTGGTTCTGTTTTCCTATTTTGTTTGGCTCCTTTTCTCTTTCCCACCCAGCCCATCCTTGGGCCAACCAGGCTCTGATTAATTCTTCTGAGGCTTATGGTACCGTGCACCAGTGTTCACAGATGCATGTAGAGAGGTATCAGGGTTCACGGTGCTGCAAAAACATGATCAACTGTATGCCTTGGCCATCTTAGGTCTTCTCTGCTTTGTTAATTGACAGATTCCTTGTGAGAATCCTTTTAAATCCACTGCACAACACCCTGCAATTCATCCTTCTAAATAATTGCATGAAATTCCAGGCCCTTCCATCAGTCAGCAGCGGCCTGAGCCAGTGTGGATGCCTGTGATGGTACATTGTGTATCCCCCAGGGCGTTTATGAGTCGCCTGTTAGAGTCAGCGAAGGTTCAGAATGGGAACTTTCCGTAGACACATTATGCCGCTCCCCCATCCCCGCCGCCCGCAGCTCAGGGACCATCCTGGAAGAGAGGGTGGAAAGACTGTAAGAGCCAGAGGTCAGGTAGGACCGAGATGAAACAGCGTCTCCTGGACATGACGGGACCGCTGCACACATGAACTCACAGCAGCTGTGGTTGTCTGCACAAGATCAAGCCAGTCAACATTGCGGCATGGAGGGAAGGAGCTCAGAGCCCCCACCCCTGGCTGAGGAGCTATGGACACTTGAGGGCCTCGGGGAGGGAGCGTCAGTTTTCTCTCAGAGTGTCACTAGCCCCTGGCAGGTCAACCATGCTCCAGTGGGTGGCCACACATGTGAGAATATATGTGCAGCTCATTGGCTTTTATTTTTAAAGAAGAGAGAGAGCATGAGGTTGGGAATGTATGGGGAGGGGGGTGAAAGTGGGTTTGGGAGGAGTTGGAGAAGGATTGGAGAAGAATATGATCAAAATACATTGTACAAAATTCTCAAGAATGAATAACAGTTTTAAAAAGCACATTATATTGAAAACAAAGATAATACGTGTTCAGAATATTGATCGAGAGCCTCTTTTGCCATTGTAGGTACTCTGGAAGTTGTTGACTGTTGCTATGGGATGTGACCCAGTGATGCACAGCACATCTCTCCCAAGATAGTACTCGGGGATGACATGTTGGCATTTCAAGTTGGCTATGGGCGAGTGTGCCCCCACGGAGCCTGGCAAGCACTGCATCTCAGGGCCAGATGGATTGTTTTGTTGACTGTCTAGACTTGAGCAAGTCACAGAGGGAACATTACCAACCCGGTCAACTTCAAGGTGTGTCATGTCTGTGGCTACAGTGTCGTGAACAGCCGGATGAAGCTGGAGAAATGTTCTTGAGATCTGAAAAACTGTTACTCCACCCAGAAAGAGGCAGCTCGTGCCAAAGAGTGAGGCACCTTCCCACACCACTGCTCCACTTCCATCTCACTGTATGAGTGAAAATCACACTGAGTGTTTGGAAAATTGTTCATTAGTTACTAACACATCCTGGAGGCTATCCCCTGTAGATAGAACACACACACACACACACACACACACACACACACACACACACACACACACACCCCTACCCAACACAGAATTCCATTCTGTTCATTTCATGCAGGATCATCAGAGGGGGTGCTCCTTTTTGAATAGACATTTTCAGGTTGTTTCTAGACTCTTCTCTAGAGTACAGAACAGGTGGCCTAGTCAGACTTGCCCACAAAGGACTTGTCGAATTGTTCCTGCCAGTCTGGTGGGTGCCCAGCGCAACCTCATCATTTCACCAGATCCCTTGCCTGATGGCAGCTTCTCATGATCAGTGCCTCTCCATGTCCCTCACACTTGCCTGCTGAGCCCCTGTTCCCTTCTGTCAGTGTGCCCCTGTTCTCAGTGTGTTAAACCCAAGACTTGCTCGTGGCTTTTGTGTTCCGGGTCTCTGCTTCGTGTGTCGATGTTGACCGTGCCATCTTCTATCGGCTAAAAATTGAATTTTTTTATGACTAACCATTGATCGTGTCTCCTATAATGTCAGGGCATCTAGTATTGGTTAGGAATGTTTCCCCATGTCTAACAATTTTATATGTCTCTGCGGGACTTCTTGCCTCACTCTCAGTCTGTCTTAGTCACTTTTCTGCTGCTGTGACAAAACATCATGGCCAAGGCAACTTCTAAAAGAAAGTGTTAAACCGGACCTGTAGTTCCAGAGGGCTAGAGTCTGCAATGGCCATGTGACGGCATGGTGGCAATGGTGGCAGGAATGGCTGAGAGCTTACTTCTTTGTTCCACAAGTAGGAGGCAGGGAGAGAGAGAGAGAGAGAGAGAGAGAGAGAGAGAGAGAGAGAGAGAGA